>ML664183.1:15406985-15525553 GCA_007570785.1 Antilocapra americana | reverse complement strand
CCTTCTCCAGGGTCTCCTGCATTGCAGGCGGATTCTTTACCAGCTGAGCTATGTGGGAAGCCCATAGGCCACTGCAATGAGAAGCCTGCGAACCACAACTAGAGAGTAGCCCCTGCTCATCACAACTAGAGAAAAGCCCCCACAGCAACAAAGAGCTAGGACAGTCAAAAATAAATTAAAAAAAAATTTTTTTTTTAAAAAGAAGAGTAGGAAGAACAGCTTCACTTCATTCTCAATAAACGAATTATGTTTTAAAGGATCATGTAATGACTTACAAACAATACAGATATATGGCATTATTTTCTTATGCATTAAGAGCATTAATTTCTTAAAAGATAAGCAGAATGAATAGCCCTATTCTTGTTTTGAAATTCTTTCTCTCTCTCAGATTCTGAGCTTATTTCAGACGGCCACGTAAGCAGTCACAAGAGCTTACGGTAGGGTAAGCTTAAGGTAGGGTGGTGGCCTGGCAGAGAGGAAAAGGCTAAACGGAAGCCATGTAACGTGGGAGCCTAGAGAGGACTTGTCAGCTCCTGGAGGATGGGAGTCAAGAATGACTGTGCAGTTTCTGGTTCTGGTCATTAGGATAATGAGTGTCTTATTAACAGAAGAGGAAGTCAGGAGAGGAAGCGGCTTGGACGAGCCAGCTTCCAAATTGGGTGTGAAGGATTTTATGTATTCTTTCTTTCTATCTGGCTTAAATAAGCCAAACTAGCACCACCGACAACACTGCTCCAGAATGGGAGTGACGGACAGGGCAAAACCTCAGCTCCATGCTCGGCCTTGGACCATGGAAACGCAGACCATCAGAGAAGCACCTATGCAGTTCTGAGGAGGCTCACAAACTCCTTTAGACACCTGACTGCTGCTGCTGCTAAGTCGCTTCAGTCGTGTCTGACTCTGTGACCCCACAGACGGCAGCCCACCAGGCTCTTCCGTCCCTGGGATTCTCCAGGCAAGAACACTGGAGTGGGTTGCCATTTCCCTCTCCAAAGCATGAGAATGAAAAGTGAAAGTGAAGTCGCTCAGTCGTGTCCGACTCTGCGACCCCATGGACTGCAGCCTACCAGGCTCCTCCGTCCATGGGAGTTTCCAGGCAAGAGTACTGGAGTGGGGTGCCACTGCCTTCTCCGAGATAACTGACTACCTTCATAGATCGCTTCCAGACTTGTCTCTGAGTTTAGCTCACAGCAGGTGTTACATACACATCACTGATCCTCTACAGGGAGGCCTCTGCGGAGCAGAGGAAAAGGGTGGGGACCTGATGCTATGAGCAGGCTGAGTGCCTTCCATCTGTTCCCCATTCTGAAGACCAGAGATATCCACTTCCCCAATCTACACATCCCTGCCAAAACCCAAAGGAATCTAACCCAAACAACTAGGGAGAAATAAAGAGTAATGGGGGACTTTGAGATCATCTCAGGCAATTGACTGTTTTTAAAAATGAAGAACCCAAGACCTACAGAGGTGAAAGCACAACAGTACTTATGGGAGGACAGAATTTCCGCATCTCTTCTTCCTATCACCTGAGAGCAAGTCAAGAAGGATGCTCACTTCCTAGGGTACAGCAATTTCATCTGCAGTGGTTGAGATAAATACCACAGGAAGGCACCTGGCACTATTTGCTTTAATTGCTATAGGAGAGAAAAGCCTGGAGGTGGATATGGAAAAAGGAGGCACATTCTCTAAGCTTGTTTTCACTGAGGTTTCCTGTATCTTTTAACAATGGCTCACATTACTAATTATATTAGTCAACTAGCCACTTTTAAGAGAAACAATATCAATATGTATCTTTCTTTATATTGAATCTGAAATCTGTATACAAGGTTCACTTTAAAAATAAAAAAGAGGAAGGAAATCAAGATCATATGTTCACTCTGAAATGTTTTGTGTGTCTTGAGCAGAAGAAAAAGAGAAGCCCTTGTTGTAACTCATTTTTCATTTTGTAACATACATTTAAGAGGATTTATAAATCATAAAACTCTCAAGAGTCAGAAATTAAATTTCAAAAAGAGCACCGGCTGTCTTCACCAGATAACATCATCAAAAGACTCATTACGGCTAGAATAATGGGAGGAAAATACAGATAATAAGATTTTATTAAGAGAAAAATAGACAATGATATAAAGCTCAATTAACACAGAGGGCTTTTAAATTCACTTTGAGTAAAAATTTTCTACTCACAGAAAATTTTGAAGAAGACAAAGTTATCCATTTACCTTAATCTCACCTTAGTAGCCCAAGGAAAGTTTCTAAACAAAAAGTGTTTAAAAAAAAATCTATATCTAGAGAGACGACTGACTAAGGATCAGATCCTTATTCTGATGTCTGTTCAGTGATTTCAAGAAGTCTATCTAGAAATTCCTCAATCTGCACTGGAAACCAGTTTTGCTTGAGTTATGAGACACAGAGAAAGTATGCATATATTTTAAGCCAAAGCTATAAGAACTTTCAAGTATTCCTAATAAATGTAGTTACCAGAACAAGACCACATGGAAAGTAATTTAATAATATCTGAGTCTTCCCTGGTGGTTCTGATAGTAAAGAGTCTGCCTGCCAATGCAAGGAGACTTGGATTTGACCCCTGGGTTGGGAAGTACCCTGGAGAAGGGAATGGCAACCCACTCCAGTATTCTCTCCTGCAGAATTCCATGGATAGAGGAGCCCTGAGGGCTACAGTCCATGGGGTTGCAAAGAGTTGGACATGACTGAGTGACTAACACACACACATCAAAATCACAAATCCACATATTCTCTGACCCAAAAATTCTATTTCTGAAAGTGTATTTCATAAATAAATTTGCACACAAACAAGGTTATTTATAGCAGCAGTATTTGTTAATAGAAGAGTAGAAATAGTCCAAATGCCACTAAGAGAACACTTGCTAAATAAATCATGACAGTTATACAGTGGAATACTATGTATTGGTAGAGATGAATGATAAAGTGCTCTTTGTACTGTATAAAAAATATTCATAACATTAAACAAAAAAATCAAGAAATAAAAATGTGCATTATATGCCACATTCTAAATTAAAAGGCAAGCAGGGAAAATAATAGTATATGTTTGTTTCTAAAGTGACTGTTTTAGAGATAAAGAAATTTAAAATAAAGAAAGTTTGGAAGGATACATAAAAAAACTGGGGAGGTAAAGAATGAAATAGGAGGGAGGTATTTTACTATGTAGCTTTTTATTCTCTTCAGTTTTTGAAACTATGTGACATTACCTACTCAAAAAATTAAGTAATTTTCAAATAGCAAGAGCTATCTACTTAATGTTCAAATCACTTTATTAAATAAAATGCTTCCTTATAGCAAGAGATATTTTAACATATTTTCAAACAAACCTGATCTTTGAATCTTTAAGTGAAAATGAAATTAGATGATTCTTGTCCTTGCTTCTTTAAAAGAAATGTTTTTATATATCTTGCATAAATGTAATATGTTGAGTACTTTGGTCTAAAAGACAATCTCATTTCAATGTTTTCAAGTTAAATCTGAACTTGTGACTGATATAAAAACCAGCCAAATTCCAGCAATGCAATTAAATTTTCAGAACTTTCCTATCTCACCACTGAAAATACCCATACCTTTGTCCAAACGGTTTTTCCTCCCATGGGGAATTCGGTTAAGGCAAAGAATATATCCATCTGCTGTCACAACCAGGTGTTCCTCACTAGGGAATCCCCAGTGAGAGATAATTTCACTCTGTGGAGCAAAGGAGAAGACAAAATGTCAATGACCAAGTTTTATTTAAGAAAGCAATCATTACTGAAATTTTAGTGTGCTCAATCTAGTAGCCAATCTCCATCACAAGAGGAAATCCTCCACTTGTTTCATTACCCCTGCATTCTACTCACAGACGCTTAGTTAAACCTTGGTTTCACCATTCTAACTTGTTCTGCACCAAGTGTGCCTTATTTTACCATAGCTTTGGGCTTCTTTGGTTCCATCTTGGCTCCCAGGCACAAATAAACACTTCTTTCTTTCTTTTCTAAATATGCCCGTTAATTCTGTAATCTACAATTTTCCTTGTTTTAAGAGACCCCATCCTGGGAAATGAAGGATAAAAAGTATTAATCTGTTTTTAATCAATGGAATGATAAATCTACACTAGAATGTCAAGGTAGAGTTGAACAAGATAAAATGATACAGACTCAGAGCAAATCACTATTGTGTACATCTTAAACCAATGCAATGTTACATGTCCATTACATCTCAATAAAACCAGGGGGAAAGATGAAAAGGAATAATGATCAAATTCACATAGGAAAAGATCCATGGGGCAATTAAGTTTTCTTTTTTTTTTTATTGAGGGAATGCTCAAACTACTGCCCAATTCCACTCATCTCACACATTAGCTACTTATGCTAAAATTTCTCCAAGCCAGGCTTCAGCAGTACATGCACCATGAACTTTCAGATGTTCAAGATGGGTTTAGAAAAGGCAGAGGTCCCAGAGATCAAATTGTCACCATCCACTGGATCATCGAAAAAGCAAATGAGTTCCAAAAAAACATCTGCGTCTGCTTTATTGACTATGCCAAAGCCTTTGACTATATGGATCACAACAAACTGTGGAGAATTGTGAAAGAGATGGGAATACCAGACCACCTGACCTGTCTCTTGAGAAATCTGTATGCAGGTCAGGAAGCAACACTTAGAACTGGACATGGAACAACAGACTGGTTCCAGATAGGAAAAGGAGTACATCAAGGCTGTATATTGTCACTGTGCTTATTTAACTTACATGCAGAGTACATCATGAGAAACAGCGGACTGGATGAGGACAAGCTGGGATCAAGATTGCTGGGAGAAATATCAATAACCTCAGATATGAAGATGACACTACACTTTTGGCAGAAAGTAAAGAAGAACTAAAGAGACTCTTGATGAAAGTGAAAGAGGAGAGTGAAAAAGTTGGCTTAAGGCTCAACATTCAGAAAACTAAGATCATGTCCTCAGGTCCCATCACTTCATGGGAAATAGATGGGGAAACAGTGGAAACAGTAGCTGACTTTATTTTGGGGGGCTCCAAAATCACTGCAGATGGTGACTGCAGCCATGAAATTAAAAGGCGCTTACTCCTTGGAATAAAAGTTATGACCACCTTAGACAGCACATTAAAAAGCAGATACATTACTTTGCTGACAAAGGTCTGCCTAGTTAAAGCTACAGTTTTTCCAGTAGTCTTGTGTGGATATGAGAGTTGGACTATAAAGAAAGCTGAGTGCCAAAGAATTGGTGGTTTTGAACTGTGGTATTAGAGAAGACTCTTGAGGGTCCCTTGGACTGCAAGATCCAACCAGTCCATCCTAAAGGAAATCAGTCCTGAATATTCATTGGAAGGACTGATGCTGAAGCTCAAACTCTAATAGCTTGGCTACTTGATGGGAAGAACTGACTCATCTGAAAAGACCCTGATGCTGGGAAAGATTGAAGGTGGGAGGAGAAGGGAACGAAAGAGGATGAGATAGTTGGATGGCATCACCGACTCAATGGACATGAGTTTGAGTAAACTCAGGGAGTTGGTGCTGGACAGGGAGGCCTGGCGTGCTGCAGTTCATGGGGTCGCAAAGAGTCAAACAGGACTGAGCAACTGAACTGAACTGAACTCAACTGATAGCTGATGTTTAATATAAGTTTCAGGTATATAACACAGTGATTCATAATTTTTAAAGGTTAAATTCCATTTATAGTTATTATAAAATATTGTCTATATTCCCTGTTCTGTACAATATATCCTTGAAGCTTATTTATTTTACATATAGCAGTTTGTATCACTTAATCCATTGGGCAATTGTTAATTAGGAGCTCAGTGCCATACAGCTAACTCAGTTATCCAGAAGACAATGTAAATAAGTGCTCATGATTCTACCACAAATACTTGAAAGGATTTAAGTTTATCATTCTTACAGAAAAAAATTAAAAAGGAAAAATGCTTATAATTTTAAAAAAGCTTAAAAAGAAAAAGTCAGAAACAAGAGATAAAATGTAACCTTAAGACCCTGATAACAGAATGCACTCTCTTGACTGACTATAAATTTATCAAAATCTCCAAGGCTGCCTGATTCTTCAGTTGTGTCACTGTTTTTAACCTGCTGTTTTCTGTAGCAATCTATACTTTCCCGATATTTTATGCCTAAATAAAGTATCTCTAAATTTAATTGTTTGCTTAAGATTAATAACTTTGAAATCTTTTCATTACCTGAGGGATTATTTTTGCTTATCTGTTCTAACAAAATTGTTTTCAGATACTTTGATTTTTGTATTGAACTATGAACATTGGTAATCTGTCCTTGTCCAACACATTCAGTATTAACATTCTTTGGAAGTTTTAACATTTTTTTATTGTTGTTTAAACAAATTCAGTGAGATTTAAAAATGAAATGACTGTCTAAAAATATCACTTATCTTATTAAGAAGTATATCATTTCATCAGTAAAAAGAGGTTTGTAAAATACACATTACCTAGTAGGTAAAGTCCAGTTAACTGAACTGGAGATTCAGAGAACATGAAAAACATAATGAGGTATAAAGAGAATGGAGTTTTTTAGCTTCATGTAGCTATGTAACTGGATTTCAGAAAATAACATTGATCACAGATGCGTTTTAAGAAGCAGATGCCTTTAAGAAACTTACCACATTCATATTTGTTTCGGGATCCACAGGTGTCTGCTTCCATCCAGATGCCCGGGAAGGCAGGGTCCCAAGGACCAAACAGACTGGCAAAACCCAGAGCCACATTTTCATTCTGTATAAAACAGTCTGTTGTTATTTGCCTATACCAATTTTACTACACAAAATTACATTGGTAAATAAGGCTCCCATACAAGGTTCTGAACCAATTTATGTTAGGTAAAAGTTAGGCAAAGGACAAATATGGAACAAATGACTCAAGCCACACCTCAAAGAAAAAATTCAGGAATTCTTTTTAACTAGGAAACCTCTCACCCACCACCCTCAGCTAATTTGTGACACATGGATTCCAGAACACCCACCCACCTTCTCACCACAAAGTTAAACGTAATGTTCCTAGAACAAGAGAGGAAGAGAGGATTCAGTAGAGAATATGTTGAGAAAAGGGAAGATCCCCAAAATTACAGAGCCTGTTAACCACCCACCTTTTCCTCTCTAACTGTAACTTAAATGTTCTGAAGTTCAGCTCCTACTCTCGCTATTCACTTCCCTTCTTACACAAAGTTACACGTTAGGATTTGAATTTGTCACCCAAGGGGAAAAAAGTGAAATGAAAAAAATAAGAGAGCTTGCAGAAGAAATAGAAGGAAAGAAGATTGCCCCTCTCTGCTTCTGAGACCCTCTCCAGGGATCAACACAAACCATATAGTTCTAATAGTGATGGCACAAAATCAATGAAGTGACTTCCAAGGATACACTGATGGTTAGAGGCAAAAGTAGGACTACAGCTCCAGCCTCCCACATATTTTAAAATAAATATAGTCACTTAAAGATATGAATGACAGCAGACGAATGGACAAGGAAATTGTGGCACAGCTGTAAAAAGGAACATATTGGAGTAAGTTCTAACGAGGTGGATGAAACTGGAGCCTATTATACAGACCAAAGTAAATCAGAAAGAGAAACACCAACACTGTATATTAATGCATAAATATGGAATTTAGAAAGATGGTAACAACGACCCTATATGAGAGACAGAAAAAGAGACACAGATGTAAAGAACAGACTTTTGGACTATGTGGGAGAAGGAGAGGGTGGGATGATTTGAGAGAATAACATAGAAACATGTATACTACCATATGTAAGACCAACACAAGTTTGATGCATGAAGAAGGGCACTCAAAGCCAGTGCTCTGGGACAATCAGAGGGATGGGGTAGGGAGGGAGGTGGGAGGGGGATTCACGATGGGAGGACACACGTGCACCCGTGGCTGATCCATGTCGATGTATGGCGAAAACCATCAAAATATTGTAAAGCAATTATCCTCCAATTAAAATAAATTAATTAATTTTTTAAAGATATGGATGAGTGTATCCCAATACAAAGACTTGTATAAAGATGTTCGTTAACAGCTCTATGGGCAACACCCAAACATGAGAAAAACCCAAATGCCCTGAATGAGTGAATGGATCAATAAATTATGATATATACATACTACTCAGCAATAAAAAGGAATGCACATAAATAACACTGATGAATCTCAAAATAATTATGGTGAGTGAAGGTCCATAGTCCCAAGCACATGATGTGTGTAGTTGCTCGGTTGTGTCCAATTCTTTTCGACCCAATGCACTATAGCCCATCAGGCTTCTCTGCCCATGGAATTTTCCAGGCAAGACAACTGGAGTGGTTTGCCATTTCCTACTTCAGGGGATCTTTCTGACCCAGGGATTGAACCTACATCTCTTGTGTCTCCTGCATTGGCAGGTGGATTCTTTACAAAGCCAGATCAAATAAATATATATGATTTCATTTCTATAAAACTCTAGAAAATGCAACCTAATCTCTATTGACAGCAGATAAATGGCTGCCTGGGGAAATGAGGAGCAGGAAGTAAGAACTGCAAAGGGGTAGCAAATGCACAAGGAATCTTTTGGGGGTAATGGACAGGTTAATGATATTGAACAATCATAGTTTCACATGTATAAACATATCAAAACGCATAAAATGTACATTCTAAACATGTCCTGCTAGTACTGTACATCAGTAATTCAACCTGTATGCAGGTCAGGAAGCAACAGTTAGAACTGGACATGGAATGATAGACTGGTTCTAAATAGGAAAAGGAGTGCGTCAAGGCTGTATATTGTCACCCTGCTTATTTAACTTATATGCAGAGTACATCATGAGAAACACTGGGCTGGAAGAAGCACAAGCTGGAATCAAGACTGCCAGGAGAAATATCAATAACCTCAGATATGCAGACGACATCACCCTTATAGCAGAAAATGAAGAGGAACTAGAAAGCCTCTTGATGAAAGTGAAAGAGGAGAGTGAAAAAGTTGGCTTAAGGCTCAACATTAAGAAAACTAAGATCATCGCATCTGGTCCCATCACTTTGCGGGAAATAGATGGGGAAACAGTGGAAACAGTGTCAGACTTTATTTTGGGGGGCTCCAAAATCACTGCAGATGGTGACTGCAGCCAAGAAATCAAAAGACGCTTACTCCTTGGAAGAAAAGTTATGGCCAACCTAGATAGCATATTTAAAAGCAGAGACATTACTTTGCCAACAAAGGTCCATCTAGTCAAGGCTATGGTTTTTCCAGTAGTCATGTATGGATGTGAGAGTTGGACAGTGAAAAAGGCTGAGCACCGAGTAATTGATGCTTTTGAACTGTGGTGCTGGAGAAGACTCTCGAGAGTCCCTCGGACTGCAAGGAGATCCAACCAGTCCATGGGTGTTCATTGGAAGGACTGATGTTGAAACTGAAACTCCAATACTCTGGCCATCTGATGCGAAGAGTTGACTCATTGGAAAAGACCCTGATGCTGGGAAGGATTGGGGGCAGTAGAAGGGGATGATAGAGGATGAGATGGCTGGATGTCATCACTGACTCGATGGACATGGGTTTGGGTAGACTCTGGGAGTTGGTAATGGACAGGGAGGCCTGGTGTGCTGCAGTTCATGGGGTTGCAAAGAGTCGGACACAACTGAGCAACTGAACTGAACTGAACTGAATTCAACAGAGTTGTATTTAAGGTGGGCTTAAACCCAGTATTCCACAAGTCTTAAGAAATTGGTTCTCAAATGATGGCAAAAGTGAACTAGCTCCCTTCTGCTGATGCATCTCCTGCTAGTGATGGAGTGATTTCTCCCAGAAATGGTGACCTGCAATTCTAGACAGGAATGGATATTATCTTAAATCTGTACAGGCAAAGTCACAAATTTGAATTTCTTTATGGTGGTTAGAAAGGTCTGTACAGTTCAGGTCTACCTTTACCATAAAGACAACCTTCCGAAAGCCCATAATTACTAGGGAATAGCAAGTAGACTGAAAAAGAAAAGTGACAGTTTGTAACCACAGTTTGAAATAGTAACGCCTCCAGTGGCAGATGCTTTTCCACTCAGTGCCAACACTCCCTGATCTGGGGCAGCTGTCCACAAAGGAAGATTCAGGAGGATAATATCTGAAACTATTCAACTAGAAAAGTCATCTAACTGATTTTTCCTTCCAACAAAACACTGGACAGTTTCTCAACCTACCAGTCAAGTAACTGGCATAGGATGATGACTAGGAAGTTCAAGGAGAAAAAGCCTCCTCCAAGATGGATTCAGTGGACTCTGCAACTTTATCTCAATTCTTTTGGTATGTTAACAACCCAACTGAGTACTTGTCTGTCTTCATTTTACCCCAGCCTGAAGGCAGAGCCAGTCTCTGGGTCAACTCTGAACCCCCAGGACCCAGCAAAAGGTGAACACACAACAGCTTCTGAAAAACAGGACTGGGCAGTCCAGAGTTCAGTAGATGAAGAGAAGATAAGCTCCAAAGCAGCTTGCTATTCAGCTAAAAATAACAACAACACTAATAATTTTGACTCCCATTTAAGCTCTTTCTATGCTCCAGATTTCGCAGGCAGCGCTTCGGTCCTACTACGTTCATTACGCCTCCAAAAACTCTCTGCAGTACAGTTAAATCCTTTTTCCAGGAAACTGAGGCTCACCCAGGTTTATTACTGGAAGCAAAATGTCCAGTGGTTAAGTAGTATCGCCGGGATATTCACCAGGACGGGTATCAAGCCGTTCCTTGACCATGCCTTTGGCTAAAAAGTAAGCGAGGTTTGGGGACTGCCTAGCGGAGCTAATGCGAGTAAAGGACGAGGAGGAAGTGGGGGAGCTGGGAATCAGAAATCCTGGGTGAAGCTGCAGCCCAGGGAAAGGCGGGCAACTTCAAGAGAGCCCTCAACTGCCGGGTGCCCTGGGGTGCTCCGGGAACCAGCGCAGAGGGGTCCTGCAGAGGACCACAGGCAGCGTGACTGAGCATCCGGGAGGGTGCGGGGCCCTGGCCTCGGAGCCCGCGGAGGAAGGCCGATGCTGCGGTACCCTCACCTGCCAGGGCAGCAGGGCCGGCACTCACCTGCAGCCGTCCTCGCGGGCCGCTGTCCAGAGCAGAGTGCAGGCTCGAGAGGCTGCGGCGGCCGCAGGGAACCTGGAGGGGGCGGAGCCGGCTGGACGCGGGGCCCGCGCCCGCGCCAGGCTCAGGCAATCTAGCGCTCCCAATCAGATCAGCCCGCCGCCGGGAAATGCAGCGTAGACGCCCTCGCTTCCGAGCGGGCGCTCGGCTCCCGGGGAGCATGCGCCGTCCCGCAGCCGGCTCCCGGGCGGAGCGGATCACCAGGTCCACCCACAGGCCGCGTCCGCCCGGGACTCGTAGGCTGCGTGGGCTCCACCGCAGGAGCTCCTGCAGAGCCGCTAAGCGCCGCGCCCGACATAGAGAACGTGGGCTCTGTAGATGTAATTATATGCTACTTAGGAATCCCTCAGCGGTGTGCCTGAGGCAAGGCAATCTTGCAGTAGATTTTATTTTTATTACTAAAATACCTAGCATTAAGTGAGTAAAGAGTTTGCCTGCAGTGCAGGAGAACCCGTGTTCGATCCCTGGCTTGGGAAAATCCCTTGGAGAAGGAAATGGCAACCTACTCCAGTACTCTTGCCTGGAAAATCCCATGGATGGAGGAGCCTGGTGGGCTACAGTCCATGGGGTTACAAAGAGTCGAACACGACTGAGTGACTAACACTTTGACTTTTGAAGATACTAGGGATATAGCAGCCAAACAAGAGCCTTCTTCTCCTGCTTACATTCTAATGGGAAGAAACACCATGAATAAATATAAAAACGAAGTACTGACAAGTGCCATGATGAACAGTAAAGGGATAATGAAGGTGGGTGCTGTGTTATGTTTAAACAGGAAAGGACCCTCTGATGACACTTCGAGCACAAACAAAAGGTGATTTCGAACCATGGCTACTGGGAAGGAGCATTCTGAGATGAGAGGACAGCAAGTGCGAAAGTCCTGAGGCAGGACTATGCTTAGTGGTGTCCAATAAGCGGAATTTGGTCAGTGCGGCTGGGACAGAAAGGGGAGGTGCAGCGCGGAAGGACGTGATGTCCTAGAGGTGACTGGGGACCTTGGGGACCAACTGTAGTGACTCTAATACTTCTTACCAAGACGAGAAGCCATTGGAAGGTGTTCAGGAAAAAGCAACATGACTTTGTTGGCCATATCGTTTGCAACTATTGCCACCTGTTCCATAGATTATCCTTTTGTCAGTGATGTCCTTTGCTGTGCAAAAGCTTTTAAGTTTAATTAGGCCCCAGTTTTTCATTTCTGTTTCCTTTGCTTCAGGAGACAGATCATATATATAAAATATAATTATAATGTTATGTATATTATATATATATATATATATTTCTGTGATTTTATGTCAAAGAATCTTCTGCTTGTGTCCTCTTCTAGGAGTTTATGGTTTCAGGTCTTTAAACCACTTTGGGTTTCTTTTTGTGTATGATATGAAGGAAATGTCCTAATCTCATTGTTTTGCCTGTAACTGTTCAGTTTTCTCAGCACTGCATGTTGAAGAAACTGTCTTTTATCCATTGTATGTTTTTACTTTCTTTGTCATAAATTAATTGGCCATAGGTGCGTGGGTTTATTTCTGGTCTCCCCATTCCATTTTTCTCTTTAGTTTAGCTCTCAAGCAGGCCATTTTATCACAAAGAAGGGGACCGTTGAGTCAAGCTGAAGGAAATAGAGAGTTTGCCCTGCCAATATCAGAGCAGCGGAGCATAGCAGGTAGAGATTCAGGGGATGGTAGGGATGGGGGTAAGGATGGGGGAGCCCGTCATTTATGTATGTGAAGTGAAAGTCGCTCAGTCATGTCTGACTCTTTGTGATCCAATGGACTATACAGTCCATGGAATTCTCCAGGCCAGATCACTGGAGTGGGTAGCCTTTCCCTTCTCCAGGGGATCTTCCCAAGCCAGGGATTGAACCCAGGTCTCCCACATTGCAGGCAGATTCTTTACCAGCTGAACCATAAGGGAAGCCCAAGAATACTGGACTGGGTAACCCAAGAATACTGGAGTGGATAGCCTATCCCTTCTCCAGGGTCTCCTGCATTGCAGGCAGATTCTTTACCAACTGAACTGTCAGGGAAGACTATTTCCATCTTCAAGAGATGGGAATATACAGCCTTGACGTACTCCTTTCCCAATTTGGAAACAGTCTGTTGTTCCATGTCCAGTTCTAACTGTTGCCTCTTGACGTGCATAAAGATTTCTCAGGAGGCAGGTAAGGTGGTCTGGTGGTCCCATCTCTTGAAGATTGATTCCCATCTATGCGAAGAACTGATTCATTGGAAAAGACTGATGCTGGGAAAGACTGAAGGCAGGAGGAGACAGGGATGACAGAGGATGGCATCACTGACTTGATGGACATGAGTTGAGCAAGCTCCAGGAGTTGGTGATGAACAGGGAAGCCTTATGTATGTATGGCCACATAAATCTTTGTGAGAACTTTGGCTTTTACGAATTTGGAAATGTTGCTGTTGTATTAATATTCATTATTATTGAGTTTTCAGTTGTTCTATAAAACACATATTTTTAAGCAATGAAATTGTGCTTATGTCTTTAACAGTTTGTCTGCAGCTTCTTCAATACACCCTATCACAGTATAATCCACAAACTTCTGTTGGAGTTCTGTAACATACTATCATTTTAAAAATGATTCATGGTTCAAAGCAAAAACCAGACAAATGAAAAAAGGCAATATTAAAGTAAAGGGACAGTAGGCAATTCCTTTTTTTTTTTTTTCTGTACCATTCATTTCATTATAGAGAAAGAATCTTCCAAACAAGAGAAGAACCAGGCTAAATCCCTGGAATCTTCAGGAGAAAAGGAGTGAAATGGAGCAGATTGAGACTTGAGTAAAGGCTACAGTGGTCAGCAGTCCTGGATTCTTCCACAAGATCCTGGTTAACTATACACCCTGGGAATATGGAAATCAGTGTCGATTCTCAGCGCCGATCAGTTCCAGACAAGCCAATCTCACAATTACACTCATGAAATTTATCTTTTCAAGTACTGCAGAATTTATTTGCATTTTATAGAAAGCACAGATCTGAATATAGTTAAGGAAGCAACTACAGACAGAACTAGCAGATGCAGTGTTAGCTTTAAGAGATGATCTGCTGGCTTTTTCCTTATTTGTGTTAGGCGACTTTCTAGAATCTCTTACTCTCCGCCTCCTCCTCCAACCCTTTCCTGTGTGAGTCAGAACTCAGCTGTTAGAGCAGAGAATTAAAGGCTGTGTCCTTGCCTCAGATTTCGAGAAAAAAAAAAAAACATATATATATAGATACATATATAGAGAGAGAGAAGGAGAGAGAGATAAAACTTTTGTATATTATCACCATCAATCATGTTGGGTACAAAAGAAAAAGGCAGATGCCTCAAGGGAGTGAAATAGTGACCAGGTCATGACTTGTATTTGCCTACTGACTTCTCATAAGTTGCAAGTCCTCGAACATCTGTTCTGCTCAGACTTGTAAGAGTTCAGTAGTTAATGAGAAAGGTCTCAACACTAGAGGACTGAGAAAGCAGGGAAGGAAATTATTATAGCTTTATGTTATCTTGAGTAGAAGTCCATAAAACATTTTGACTCAAGTCTGTCTCAGCTTCTATTTCCTGTTTTGGTTTCTGGAGAGGTCCTATCTAATGACCTCATAAATCTGTTCCAGATGAAGAGCTGTCTATAAAATGCTCTATGATTCAATGTCCATGCGTGTCACAAGCTCTGGAAATTTCTCTGAAAACCACTGTGAGAATTACTTTGATATAATTACTTCTGACACCGGGATTGCAAAACTTCAGAGCTCATCTTGATCACCATGCGGCATGCTCTACAGACATCTCTACAGCTCATCTGTCTAAAAGAAGAAAATAAGAATGGAGAATAAGATGCAGGTGGCCAGGAATATGCAACTTAAAACACCTTAGTTTGTAACCATCAACCTTACTCCTACAGATGATCTCTTTTTAATACAGTCTTCAGCTTTCCTGTTCCTGAGGTATACACCCCAAGTGCTCTATGTCAGCTTTTTAAAAACAGGGATCACACTCTGTATCAATTTGGATTCTAACTAGGACACTTAAAATGGGATGATTGAGAGAGGTGATTTACAAAGGGACAGTTTAATTGTGGTTGGACAGGGGCATCACAAGATAGCACAGCTGTTAGCCATCCCTAGGCCCAAAGAGATGAGATGGTTACTGGAAACTGGAAGGAAAGAGTCTCATGGAAGCCCCCGTGAAAGGAACAGAATCTTTCTTCAGAATGATACAGCCCTTAGCCTCTCAGCAGGGAGAGAAACCCTGTGCCATCACTGTCTCCCTCCCTTCAGTCTTTTGCAAAGCACTGACAAAACCCAGCCAGGAGCTGGAGGATCCAGGAACCTGTCACTATAGTCCATTCCATAATCTTCCCACTTTACAAGGCTGGATGGAAAAGGATGAACAGTGGAGCCAGAGAGGGAAATTCAAGATAATGTCCACATTATCTTTCTACATGCTGTGTTGGCAAAGTAGGAGGAAGTCTGGAATTGTGGTCAGGAGTGCAGACCCAGTGGTCAGACCACTCAAGTTCAAGCCAATATCAACAATTTGTTAGCTGTGCAAACCTGGGCAAGATTTTTAATTTCTTTTTCTCAGTTTTCCCACCTGTAAAATAAAATTAGAAGGGTCTAAGGCCGTTTCAAAGTTTAGACAGGATAATATGTGTAAAGCACTTATAATTGGTCTGGCATATAGCACTCAATAAATGCTTGTTTTTTTTTAAATTTTTTCTTACAGTAAATTCTTTTCTATAAATTCAATTAATCTTATTATTAATGCCTTTTAGTTATCATATAGGTTCAATATGTTTCCACTTGTGTGTATACATCTAATCCTAATCTCCTCTGCATACACAATTTTACAAAACTGGGCTCAGACCACATATATTATTTGACTGCTTTATTCCTATTTAATATTGAAAATCTCTCTATGTCATTCAACATTTTAAAAATCATTTTTAATGGCTACATGTATGATACCGTTATTTGGAGTCACAATAATTTACTAACAAATCTCCTTTGTTGTATGTTTAAGTTATTTTTAAAAACCAATATCACCTACTTATCCATGGTAATTTCATTAGGATAAAGTCTCTGAAATAAAACTTGTAGGTCTAACATAGGCTCTCCTTTAAGAATTTTTCTTATTCTAATTAATATTTTACAATTCTTTTAACATTGTTCAAAGGTGCTGACATATTAAAGAAATCTTTGGTAACATAAGTGTTACCTTCTCTGGAGACAGCCATACAACCCTTTAAGATGACATGAAAGTGTGTATAAGTGAGACTGAAGTTTCTGTAGCCTAGATGTTTCCCTCTCTTTGGGGAAAATTTAAAATGACATATTGGCAAGATGACAGTTCAACTGTAGCTTTTGAAAATATTTTCTTTCCAAATGTTAACATTCAGTTAATGAACATATTCCCTGTTAGATCAAAGAACTCAACACAGGAAAAATACAAGCTTGGGTATTCCCTTCACCTCCTTTCATCATCTAAGACTTTTCCTATATTTCTGGCTGCTTCAGGAAAATATGATCACCTAGAATGATCCTTCACCTCTAGCTCCTACTGGAAGTACTCCTTATTCCCAACGAGATGCAAGATAACATTCTTCCTAAGGGAAGGCAGAAGGAGGAAACATATTTGTTAAGCATGTCTTATGAGTGTCTTCCTAAGTACCTCACATCCCGTATTTCAATAAACCCTTGCAAATATGCATACAATTCTCTAGACTGCTCACTTCTTTATGCAGAAAACAAGGATGCTATCTATGTCTTTTTAATTCATCTTAGGTGACACCTGGCACAACTAAGTATTTTACTGAAAGATAAGCAGTAAATATTAGACTTACTTGCTTTCATTTGGCTTACAGTAAAAAAGAAAATACTCTATTAAAAGCAGTCGCACACTTCCCTGGTGGCTCGGCGGTAAAGAATCCACCTCTTAAGGCAGGAGACACAGGTTCAATCCTTGATTAGGGAAGATTCCACATGCCACGGAACAACTAAGCCTGTGCGCTACAACTCCTGAGCCTGTGCTCTGGAGCCCAGGAACTGCAACAACTGAGCCTTTGCTCTGCAACTGCTGAAGCCTGTGCACCCGAGCGCCTGTACTCAGCAGCAAGAGAAGCCACACACCACAGCTACAGAGCAGCCCCTGCTTGCTGCCACCAGAGAAAAGCCCACACAGCAACAAAGACTCAGCACAGCCAATACATTAAAAAGCTAATAAAATAAAATTATTTTTAAGAAAGCAATACTCAGACCAATGCATGATATAGTCCAAAACTTTAATTCACTACTTAAGTGCATGAAAGTCATCTTCTGGCAGAGGAACTGGGAATTTTTTTCAAGTTTCCTTAGTGTAACCTTATAAAATTCTTACTTTCAAAAGTGTCTGACACCGATCTTGTTGAAAAGTCTAAGATACATCGCTACAGTGATTTAGGAGATCATCCTAAAGCCCATCTTCTGAATACATCATCAGAGTGTAACAGCAGGATGAGCACAGCCCTTAGCAGGCAGCCATTGCTGTGCCTCACTGCTGCCCCCCACCATTCTGTCACTAGGCAACAGGTCTAGCTAAGCCATTGATCAGTGCCTCAGTGGGCCCCGCCCACAAGCAACCAGCTATCAATGAGACGCCCTGTTAGTTGTCCTGCTCTGCTATTGGTCAGCACCCCAGTGGGCTCTGCCCACAAGGAACTGCCAATGAGGGACCATTAGGGAAGTGATTGAGCCAAGGGTCCGTGGTGGTCATCAGGTGGAAAGTAAGGTAAGAGGCAGATTCAGGCCTTTTCCTGGAAGCCCCCCAGCTCACCCAGGTTTGGGCCAGCAGGTGAGGGCCAAGGGAACAGGCTGAGCACTATTTCCTGCAGGGCTCCAGAGCCCTCACTAAAGCCTTCTACTAGCCGTGGCCCAGCCCTTGAGATAGCGGTGAACCTCTCCCCTCTCCCTGTCTCTGTGATCTAGTAGCAATGAGTAGCAATGGCTGTCTGCGTGGGTTGCAGTCTGTGAGACCTGGTCTTGCCACTTGGGTTGGCCTGAGGAGACTGAGGGCCAGTTGTGTTGGGTGCTTGACTCCCTCAGGGATGGCAGCTGGGCAGCATGTGGGAACCTGGCCCTGAAGGAGCTGCCAACTGAAATCTGCCTCCTCTTAGCCAGGACTGGGGACCTTGGAGGGTGAAAGTTGTGTCTTGGGATCTTGTCCTTTCTTGTCAAGACAAAGAATAACATTCCCTTAGTAGAGATTTATGGGGACATCATTACCTGACCATGTAATGACTCAAAAGCAAAACATCTGGCATCAAGAAGTTTGCAACAATTAACCATGCCCCTCCCTCACGTTTTGCTGAAAGCTTTCTGTAATATTGGGGTTCTTAGTGGATGAGCCACCCATCTCCTTGTATGAACCTGTAATAAAACCTTTCTCTGTTCCAGACTCTAATGTTCTAGTTTTGATTTGCCTCACAGTGCATCAGGCACTCGGACTTGTGGTTTGGTAACAAGACAACTGATCACCATCTTCATCCCTTTTGGGGATTTCCCCCAAAGTCTGATTATAGGTCTGTATTTTAATATCCAATCTTTCAGCTAATCTTTGTCCTGTGAGCTTGGTTCTCATCTCTGCATACCTATTTTTGCTCTTTCTGAAGTGCCAAAGATCCTTCTAGAAAAGCAGCTGAGCAGGTGTGTGGTGAAGTGTTACAAGTCCGGCTGCTGCGATGCCATCAAGATGCTTCTTCTCCCTGTGCCCTCCTTCCTCAGAGGAAACAGTCCCCCTTCTCACATAATGGCAAAAGCTAATACATTTGATTTAAATGTATGTGGTGGGGATATTGGGTTTGGGGTTCAAATTCCTAGAACTTCCACGGATGAGGCTTCTTCTGGGTCCCACTATGCAGGTAGAGTACTGTCAAGGGAGAGTACTTGTGTTTTCTGCCTGGTGATGGTCACCTCGTGATCCTTTGTAACCCATCAATACAGGAGCTGTCAGAGCTAGAGTCTCTTCTGCTACACTTGAAGGTGAATGCTGAGGGAGGTGCTCACCAGCTTCAGAAGAGGGAGGCGCCTGGGCTCTGCAGCAGGAAGGGCCGGGCTGTCCTCGGGGGACTGGCCTCTGAACTCTCTCCACCGCTTGTGAAGGGGACTTCCAGGCCCATTGTGTGAGGTTGTTTTAGAAGGCCTGCTGTTCCTGCAGAGGAAAACCAGAAACTGTCATGAAATGTCTCGAGTTGCTGTCAGCATCCTGGGCCTTCTCCGTGTCCCCATCCTCTCCCTCAATGGCTCTCGCCTTGGTGCACCGTCTCAGGGGTGAAACCCTTCGCTCTTCCTCCGAGCTCCTCTCGTGCTGCACTCTGGCCACAGAGTCGAAGCTCTTCCCACCCTCAGTGGGCAACTTGTAAGTGAATTTGTCGTGGTCATAGTCTCTCCTGGTGCTTCAGCGCCTCCCGAGCTCTGCTGGACTCCGCGGTCCGAGTCTGGGGAGCAGGGGCTCCAAGCGCGGCCTGCGGACCCGGGATGAGGCCGGAGGGCAGGGGACACTTGGCCGCTCGGCAGCCCCACCGCTCGTGCCCGTCTGGGCCGTTAAGGATGTTGATTCGCTACCAAACCGCCGGCTGGAAAGCCGGTCACGATTCAAATATCATCAGAGATCATTCAGTTATTTAAGGACTGGATCATATTTTGGGCACCCACTTTTGCAATCTCTTAATATTTCATATTGGAAAGAAGGTGAATTTTTAAAATTTTCTTTACCAAAAATTGAGAAGTCCTAGTAATGAATCTGCAGGTCCAATTTGTGATGGCAGCTGGATATGATTACAGAATCGCCGAGGTCTTATGATGGAGAGACATGGACTTAGACTTAGGAGCCAGAATTCTGGTCGGAAATCAAAAGGGGGCAGGGATGGTCTTCTTCCCTGCAGGCAGCTGGCTGTGCTGTGGTCCTCTGCCCTGTTCCCTGATCCTCCCCCAGATCTGCCTTCCTCCTCCAAGCGCTCTTGGTAGCAGTCAGAGGTGGGGATGTGGTGCTTGCAATTGGTGGGGGCCCTGTGCTGCACCTGGGGGTTGGGCAAGGAGGGCTGCTGTTGATTAGATTGGCTGAGGGCTGAGGCTTCAGGGTGATGGACAGCCCTCTGGCCTCAGATCTCTTATAATCCAGGAGAGATACTGGAACATTACCTCTTATTTCTGGCCTATCAGTGAGTCCTGGATCTCCATCTCCACATGAAACTATGGATGCCAAGAAGTCAGTCTGCCAGGAGTCCTTATGGCTCCATGTAGAGCTTTAGTTCCTCATATCCATGACCCACAATAATTCTCGGATCCTTCACAATCTGCTCTAAAGTGCCTCTCTGGTTGGGTTGGAGAATGAGAAATTTCCCCAGCAGATTTTCTCGTTCCATGGACAAGAATGGAATGTGATATATTCTGCTCAGACCCTGCGTCCGTAGCTCCTTGAGTTTCCATACTTCGAAAGGCAGGGAATCCCTTGCCAGTGTAGACAGGATGACTTCCTATGGTTCTTCCCTGAGAGAGTTCTGGGGCAGTATGAGGGGGACCCCCCAGAAAGTGTCCAGTTTGTTGTAAAAGGTGAGTTTTCCGCTGAAGCCAAAGTATGATGCTTGTGTTCACATCCAAGAGCAGGTTTTCTGCTTGTAAATCTCTGTGGAGAGCACCCTCCTGGTGACCCCACAGCACACACTGTGAACTCTGCCTTCAGCCTCTGCTTTCTTGAGAGAAAAAAACAGTACCTGAGCCACAGGTACTCACATACCTCTTCTCCACAAGCATCCTCTGAACAAGGCAGGTAGTTTCCTCCACCTCTGTCACTTCAAATATTTTACCATGTTGGGATGATCCAAGCCTTCATGATTCCCGCTTTGTGGCACAGTCAGCAGAGGCTGGAGAGTTCTGCCAAGATCAGTGACCTTTATGGCTATCTCTTTTCCATCCAGGACATGCTTGCCAGCTTCACTGGAGCCCAGTCTCCCTTGCCAATAGTCTCGAGGGCCTGGAGGAAATCATGTGAATCTGAGTGTCTCCTCAGCAGTGAAGGTTCAAAGGGCCCTTGGCATGGTGGACTCACTGCTGTGCTTGGAGTCAGTCCTAACATCAGCTTATATTTGGGAAGAACTGGTGAGACATTTAGTCTAAATCAAAACAAAATCAGTTCAAAATTCACCCCATGAACTGGTCTTTATGATGAGTCAAAACACAATGCCAGACAGGAATAAAACAAGAAAAATGGGAGGTCCAGTGGCTAAGACTCTGTGTTCCTAATGCAGGGGGCCCAGGTTTGATCCCTGGTCAGGAAACTAGATCCCACATTGCTGCAACTAATACTTGGTATAGCCAAATTTAAAAAAAAAAGAAAGAAATGAAAAAAAGGAACAGAAATAAAAGAATAAAGAAAAAATGAGAAGAGAAAAAGAAAAAGAAACAGACAAAAATGCCAAAGAAGAAACAGGATACCTTTGGTCAAAATCTCTCAGGTGACTGAGAAGCAGCTACCTGAGCCAGAGGACTGACAACTTAGGCCCAGTCAGGGACTCAGATAAGCCCTAGGAACTCCAAAGCAGTAGTTTCTAGATAAGTGCTAGGAATTCCAAAGCAACAGTTTCATATGAGTTCATGGAAAGAAATGAACCTATCAACAAGGCTGGGCATTATCCATTGTGATTTTCTCCCTGTTCGATTATTTCAAAACCTCGTTACTCTTAGATATTAAGGACCTCAGAGAGCTTTTTACCTGGGTTAAAGTGACATTACCTTATTAGAAACTGAAATTTGTAGGATGCTTCAGTGGCCTTTTCTAGTTTGGAAAAGTGTGATAATTTTTGGCTTTTGAAAGCCTCAGAAAGGTCTACACTTAAAATATTCAATTTCCTTTAAATTCTGAATGACTGGGCTCAAAATAACATCACAGCTTAATTGGCATTATGAAACTGTATGAAACACATGTGATACTGTATGAAGTGCATCAGACACAATAAAGAACATTGTTAGTATCTCTGAAGCCAAGAGGAAGCTAGCAGACATCATAGTTTAATTTCTTCTTCACAGATCTGCCCATTTCTTTGAAGTACATCTCTCTTTTCCTACAGTCCAACCTCAAGATGCTGCACTAGCTCCTACCTCTTCCTGAAACATTCTCAGAGATCCATATGGCTCCCTCCCCCATCTCAGTCAAGTCTTTGCTCCAATGTCACTTTCTTAGACTCTGGTGACAGTAGGAGTATGAAGCCAGTTACATTTACTGAAAGCCTGTCATTGATGGAACTCATTGAAAACAAGCCTATTTCACAAAGCCAACGAAAAGAACTTGTAAGAGTTGTTATAATTTAATGAAATTGATCAATACAAATAATTCACCTTGTATAGATGTGAGGTTTTGTAACTTGAGTCACAAAATCCCCAGGATTAGAACCCATCACAGGCACCATATACTTTCTTGTATTTCCATCATAACCTTGTGGTCGCGTGGCCCTCCTCTGTCCCTTCTGTCTCTCTCAGCTATCTCAGACCTATTGGTCAGGAGGTGTCCAGTATCTGGAAACATTTCAGCATCTCAGGCCTCCACTGACCCAGCAGCTGCTTGCAGAAGAGCAGCTGGGAATCCTGGGGATCAGGGACTCTCGGTGGGTCACCATTAATTGTGAGGAAATGTTCTGGCTTTTCCATCAAGTGCTGTAGTTACCATGATCAAGGCGCTGTGCTCGGCAGAGTGGGGAACTCTACGTCTCCACACACCGTCTTCCACCTTTAGGAGTGTTTGGGGAGAAAGAACACACATTGAAATTAGAAAGGAAGGGGGGACATCCCCAGCGAGCCAGTCTTTAATAATCCACCTTCCAATGCAGGGGATGCTGGTTCGATCCCTGGTCAGGGAACTAAGATCCCACATACCACAGGGCAACTAAGCCTCCGTGCCACAACCAAGACCTGATGAAGCCAAATAAAAAAAGAGAAAAAGGAGAGAAGAAAACAGAAGGACGATGTCAGGTAGTGTGTATGTTCTGATGTAGTCTAGGTTGTTTACTTTTGCTTTTAGTGCTTGTGCTTCTGGTGTCATTTCCAAAAAAATCATTGTCAAGACAGAAGTCAAGGAGCTTTTTCTGCAAGGAAAATTTTAAGGGACGCTGGAGGGGTCGAGGGCGCTGTTCGGTTTCGCCACTAGGGGGAAGGCTTGGCTGACTCACTGGAGCCTTGGGAGCTGGGCTGTGATGGCCCGTCCATCTTTCCTCACAAAGGATTCCACACCCCCTTTTCAGAAGCAAAAACTTGGAAAACATCGCCATTTTTATTCTGTAGTTCTTACTTGAAAATGCATTCTCAGAAAATTAAAATATAGAAAACCAAAGAAAAACATAGAAATAAAAATTATCCACAGTCTCAGGACACAGGGATTCCAGTAGCATTTTAATGTGGAATGAGTTGAATTTTATTTTTTAAAGTAACAACTGGCATCACAATCCTTCTTGGTTGGGGGGTTCCATTTTCTTTTCTTTCTTTTTTTTTTCTTGAGAAAAATAAACTGGCACATTTTCTGAATGCAGTGTGAGAGGACATCTCTGTCCCTGGGTAAAGGAAGGAGAGAGATGGGGTGTGGAGGCTGGGTGTCCTCTGACAAAAGGGCTTCATTCAGAGGTGGGAGGACGTTTGATGACCTGGCTTTTTTTGCACAAAATGCAAAAAGTGTTGAATTGTGTGAATGGATATTTTAGGGGTGCTGTGTGGAAGTGATAATTTCACATCTAGATCAAAACAGTATAAACGCTATGAACGTGGCATCCTAGAAGTGGGGACTCCAGAGGCCATGAGCACAGAAGCCCAAGTGAAGTTGTAGAAACCTGGGGGAGGGCGTTTGGACTTCTACCTTCTGTGGAAAACTGACAGGTGTGAGTCAGCTATACCCGAAATTTGGGGAAGGAACACATCCAGTTGGGTTATTCAGTGTCATGCTAGAAATACAGTATTAGGTTCATGCTGTTATTTTATTTGGGATCATGCTGTTATCATATATATACACCACGATTCCTTCCTGTGACGGTGAGAGACATCACTAGTTGACTGCAGGGTTTTTCCCACTTGTGCAGACACGAGCTCAGAATCCTTCCCAGCAAACCATTCTAGTCCTTTGCTACCAATTCATGGGAGTTGATGCTCAAGATGAAATTTTCTGCTCTTCTTGCCTTAGCCATAACATACATTCTATTGAGGCCAGTTCTCTTACAATGCCTTTGATGGATGATTCAAGGCTTCCCACATTTGCCTCCAACTTTTCTCTCTAGCTCTAAACAATGACATGCCATCAAATGGAATGCTTTCTGATGCCCAATAAAGCCTTCACTGTTCTTGTATTACTGTGTAAGTCTTTGGAAGTCTCCAGCATGGCTCCCATCTCAATAACATTCCAGGATCCTTCAGCCAGAGTTTAAGAGCTGCTTCTGCAGGAAAGTCTTCTAACCATTTAGGCCTCACAGAATTTTATGTGATCACTTCATTTAAATATTGACAGCACTCCACACCTTTCAGTAAACGCTAGTGTTTTGCCACCAAGATTTCTTCCTTGGTTAATGCTTTTTGTTTCCTATTTAAGAAACCACATCTGCCACAATTTACCTAAGTATCAATAAAAATGCTAAAAAAACAGAGCTGACAACTAATACATTTTTGACACCCAGGAAAGAGGTCTGGTAGGAAAAATATTGTTAAGTGGGGAGCAGCGAGGAGCCTGCTAAGGAGAGTCTCAGGTCACATTTGTCAGGACTATATTGATCACTTGGTCAAAAGGTTTAGCCAATGTATAGATGGAGATGGTATGTTCAGTGACATTTTCTTGAGCTATAGGTCATTTGTAGTAATAACAGAAATTTGAAGCAAAAGGGACTATAGCCAGCCAGGCTTATAGCCAGCCATGGAATTTCACAGGCAAGAATACTGGAGTGGGTTGCCATTTAGTTCTCCAGAGATCTTCCCAACCCAGGGATCAAACCCATGTCCCACGCGTCTCTTGCACTGGCAGGAAGATTCTTTACCACTGAGCCACACTAGGTGCCATTTCCTCAAGATGCTCTGTGACTATGAAGAACATACTGGGCCACAGAGCAAAGACTAACTCCCAACAGCTAGTAGACTCAGCACAGTCAGCCACTTGCTTATGTAAGCAAGTTTTACTGGAACATATATTGTCTATGACTACCTTTGCACCTTAACAACAGGGTTAAGGAGTTGAGGCAGAGATGAATGCTGAAAATATTTACCATCTGGCCCTTTAAAAAAGTTAGAAATATCTGCTAGAGAACATTATTATAGCTGTGATTCCCAATTCTGTGATCCTTGAGACTCGCCATATGGTAGAAACTGCTGATGGTGTGCTAAATATAGGACAAAATACAGGCACCCACTGAGGTATTTTTTGGCTATTTGAAATATTTCAATGCTTTCCATGAGATATACTTTAACTAATAACAAGAATCTAAAATAGAGCAAGGGATTATCCCTGGTCTTGCACTCTCCTGTAAGAATATTTGTACATTTGTTGCTTTGCATTGTCTTTGTTAGAGACAAGAGAATGAAAACCCAAATGAAAATGAGAAACTTATATATGGATGTAGTCATTGTCAGTCATTTGGGGATAATTAGAGAAGTAGACATGACCTTGAGGGAAAGGACCATATTCATGGACATAGGATACATTCATGGTACCTGAGTCCAGACAGCCTTTGGTGTTGGTCCTCTTAAAAGGGGGGATGTTCAAGTCTCTGCTCAGTCTTCAAAAGCAGCTCACAAATTAAAAACAGAGACCTCTGCATTGAACAGCTAAGAAACCAGAGCAGGTCATTGTCTATACTATCTTGATTAGGAAATAAAGGGATAAAAAAAAATTTTTTTATCGATGTCTGCCCCTTAGCACCCTAGATCTTATATTCATTGACTCATCCAACAATACTGTTTATGCTACTGAAATCTGGCAAGATGAATATTTCCCCTGATCCTTGGACCATGACAAGAGACTATGGATAAGGGTGGGGACCAGTGCTCCCAGGAGGAACTGTCATTTCTACGTCTGATGGAAGGTAAGTGACTTCCTTGAGGACAGACTTGCAGTTTTATTCCTCTCAGAATCCACACAGATGCAGAATGATTGCACTTGTTGGTGCTACCGCTATCATTAATAGAGCCATCTGATGCTACGATTTCTTTCATCATCCCATTGCTCAACACTGACCTTTCTTGCCCTATATTTTGTTTCACTTTTTTCTGAAGTTAAAAGAAACAAATGAGTTTCTTTTTCTTAGGTTTCTTATCACCTTCTCAGTGCAGATCCTCTCCATATTTTCAAACATTAGGTAAGCTGTCATTTTCACATTTCTGTGGAAATCACTCACAGGACCCACTCTTCTCTACACTGGTTGCTTTCCAGGTGGCTGCAAAGTAGCAGATATTTCTGTTCCTTCCACTCCATCCAGGGTTCTCCCTCCACCTCCCTTAATTAAGGTTTTAAAAAATATTTATTTGACTGCATCTAATATTTAAATATTTATTTATTGTGTCATATGGAGTCTTTCTGTGCGGCACACTGGCTCTCTAGCTGCAGTGCCTAGGCTTAGTAGCCCCGGAGCATGTGGGATCTTAGTTCCCCGACCAGGGATCAAAACCACATCCTCTGCATTGCAGGGTAGATTCTTATTGTATGAACATCCTCTCGTACTGGGTCCTGCGTCTCCTAAATTCTATGTCTTTATTCACATGGGTTTACTCCTAATTTTGATGGGACTATTCCTCTCAGCTTCCTGAAGAAGAGGGCATAGAAAGTAAATTTTTATTTACATGTAGAAAAGTATCTTTATTTTTTCCTCATACTTAAATAATTATTTGGCTATGTTTAGAATTCTGAGTTAGAAACTATTTCCCATAGTATTTCTGAAGGCATTTCTCCTGTGTCTTCTAGCTTTCAGTAGTTGTTGCTGAGAGGTCCAATAACATGTGGATACTTGCTTACATTAATCCTTTTTCCCCTAGAACTTGTAGAATTCTCCTTGTCACTAGTATGTCCTAAAAGTTTACAATCATGTAGTTGGGAGCGATTTATTTTTATCCATTTGAAAACATATCACTCAGCTCAGGGAAATTTTATTGGATTTTTCTTGAAAAATTTTTCTTCCTTTCATTTTCTTTGTCTTCTCTTCCTAGAACTCTTTTTGGTTAGATGATGGTCCTCATAGTCTGATTCTCTAATTTTTAAATTTTATGTATGTTATTTTCCTTTTTTAGTCTGTTTTTCTATTTGAAAGAAATTTTTTTTCTGTTTTTTTCTAACCTTTCTTTTGAGTCTTTCCCCTAAATTGTTGCTTTAATTTCCAAGAGTCCCTCAAAGTTATTTAAATGTTCGACTTTTTTCATAGCATTTGATTTTATTTTATGGATGCAATGTCTTCTCCAATATCTGAATTTATTGATGGTAGTTTGCTGTTGCTGCCTTAACTCTTCTCCCTTCAAATCACTTGTGCTTGGCCACTGTCCTCCATGTTCGAGGCTTGCTTAAAATATCTGGGGACCCTTTGATTCCAATTCAGAATTAAGAGTAGAACACTTAACAAGCTGGCCAGAAGCATGTGTGTGGGCTAGATGACTGGGCTTCCTTATGAGGTGATCTCACTGCGCCATTTTACTGAGGTCACATTGAGACCATGATCTTTAGGCTTTTTCCCTGGACTTCCCTGATTTCCTTCATTGGTTCACTTCAGTCACTCAGTCATGTCTGACTCTTTGTGACCCCATGGGCTACAGGACACCAGCCTTCCCTGTCCATCACCAACTCTCGGAGCTTGTTCAAATTCATGTCCATCAAGTCAGTGATGCCATTCAACCATCTCATCCTCCATAACTGTCTTCTAATCTCTTGCCTGGAGGGAATAAGTCTGGATGCAGCATCTGACTCAGGAAGAAGATGTGGTCTCAAAATTTAATATGAAAACATAAAGTTAGCACTCTTGTTTTCAGTATAGTACCCCAGACTTTCAACTGTACCTGTAACCCCAGTCCAGGCCCCTTTATTTTATCTTGTATCTAGAATAAACCTACCATCTTCTACATAAATTGGGGAGTGGGAGTTGCAAAGACTAGAGGGAGAGTCTTTAGGTATAGATTCTTCTTAAACTATTTCATCAGTCCCGCTATTCTTAGCTTCAGTTCATCCCTACACACACATACACATTCGACTGATTGAAATGGCATGTATTTGCTTTGTGATATTGTGCAAGCAACTAGCTCTTTCAGTTTCATATCTGAAAACGGGATACTGACCACCTACCTCCTGGGGCTGCTGTGAATATTAAATAAGATGAGCACTGTATATGGCCTCATTTGATTAACATAACTTATTCTTATCCACAGAGATAACAATACTAATAAATAACATTTTCAGATGCTTTCTATGTGTCAGGCAATGTTACAGGTACTTTTTATGTATCTCATCTCATCCTCACAAAAGAGATGAGAAATCTAAGCTCAGAAAGGCTAAACAACTTGCACAAGGTCATGAAAATAATACTGTAATTTCATCTGTCAATTAGTTATCAGGTTCTGAGTCCTGATTTTTAAAGTTTCCTTCCTTTTTCTAACTCAGATTCCTGGCAAGAAACTGACAAACTCAAGCTGAGTCATTAAAGAAAGCTGAATAAGGAAGTCTCTTGAGAGTCCCTTGGACGGCAAGGAGATCCAACCAGTCCATCCTAAAGGAAATCAGTCCTGCATAGTCACTGGAAGGACTGGTGCTGAAGCTGAAACCCCAATAGTTTGGCCATCTAATGTGAAGAACTGACTCATTGGAAAAGACCCTGATGCTGGGAATGACTGAAAACAGGAGGAGAAGGGGACGACAGAAGATGAGATGGTTGGATGGCATCACCAACTCGATGGACATGAGTTTGAGTAACTTCTAGGAGTTGGTGATGGACAGGGAAGCCTGGCATGCTGCAGTCCATGGGATCACAAAGAGTTGGACACAACTGAGCCACTGAACTGAATAAGGGAGTAGATTGATTTAAAGATAAGAAGAATATATAATATATTCTTATTATAATAATTATTCTTATATATAATACATTATATTATATATATATTACATATATTATATATATATATATATATATTACATATATTTTATATATATATATATATATATAATACCCTGGGGCTACTAACAAACTAAGCCCTGCCCCAGAGGGTCAAGAGAAAGGAGAAGTTATAGGAGCCTAAAGAAATAGAGGAAAACAATAGAATGGGAAAGACTAGAGATTTCGCCAAGAAAATTAGAGATACCAAGGGAACATTTCCTGCAAAAATAGCTCAATAAAGGACAGAAATGGTTTGGACCTAACAAAAGCAGAAGATATTAAGAAGAGGTGGCAAGAATACACAGAAGAACTGTACAAAAAAGATCTTCATGACCCAGATAATCACGATGGTGTGATCACTCACCTAGAGCCAGACATCCTAGAATGTGAAGTCAAGTGGGCCTTAGGAAGCATCACTACAAACAAAGCTAGTGGAGGTGATGGAATTCCAGTTAAGCTATTTCAAATCCTGAAAGATGATGCTGTGAAAGTGCTGCACTGTACTCAATATGCCAGCAAATTTGGAAAACTCAGCAGTGGCCACAGGGCTGGAAAAGGTCAGTTTTCATCCCAGTCCCAAAGAAAAGCAATGCCAAAGTATCCTCAAACTACTGCACAATTGCACTCATCTCACACACTAGTAGAGTAATGCTCAAAATTCTCCAAGCCAAGCTTCAACAATATGTAAACTGTGAACTTCCAGATGTTCAAGCTGGTTTTAGAAAAGGCAGAGGAACCAGAGATCAAATTGCCAACATCTGCTGCATCATCAAAAAAGTCAGAGAGTTCCAGAAAAACATCTGTTTCTGTTTTATTGACTATGCCAAAGCCTTTGACTGTGTGGATCACCATAAACTGTGGAAAATTCTAAAAGAGATGGGAATACCAGACCACCTGACCTGTCTCTTAAGAAATCTGTATGCAGGTCAGGAAGCAACAGTTAGAACTGGACATGGAACAACAGACTGGTTCCAGATAGGAAAAGGAGTATGTCAAGGCTGTATATGGTCACCATGCTTATTTAACTTATATGCAGAGTATATCTTGAGAAATGCTGGGCTGGAGGAAGAACAAGCTGAAATCAAGACTGCTGGGAGAAATATCAATAACCTCAGATATGCAGATGACACCACCCTTATGGCAGAAAGTGAAGAAGAGCTAAAGAGCCTCTTGGTGAAAGTGAAAGAGCAGAGTGAAAAATTTGGCCCACTTGACTTCACATTCTAGGATGTCTGACTCTAAGTGGCTCAAATCATCCTGATTATTTGATGTTACCATATAACATAGGGAACTATATTTAGTATCTTGCAATAACCTATTAATGAAAAATAATATGATATACATACACATATTATATATAAAACTGAATCCCTTTGCTATATACCTGGAACTAACACAATATTAATTACCCCCAAAAAATGTGGGCTTTCAAGCTAAACTGCCTAGATTCAAATTCTACCTCTACCAGTTAATAAACTATATGACCTTGAACAAGTTACTTAATGCTCCATCTGTAGATAGTAGCTCCTTCGCTACAGAGTTGTGGGGATTATATGAATTAATCCAAGTGAAGTCCCTAGAACAGTACCTGGCATATAATTAGTGATCAATAGATGTTAGCTCTTATTTTCATTATTGTTATCTATCTTCTTTCTCAAAGTTCTATTATATTTTACATACAATATAACACATGATATCCTGCATTTGTCTTAGTCATGGACTTTGACCATTTCCTCACACCAGTTAATATACTTCTGCATGTTTAATAAATATTCTTGAAATGCCACCTGCCTTGGTGTGAAGAAGGTACACTGTGAAGCTTTAGGAGGTTAAAGAATTCAAAATCAGTATAAAATAAATTAAATTTGAGCATAACATTAAAAATCCAGGCTCTTTAAAGCAGTGTCTGCTGCACCACAACAAAAGCCAGGAAGAGCATCGTGTGGCGGCCTTTTGCCTTGAGGAGCTGAGGAACAAGGCTTGTGACATTCTGGCCATTGATAAGTCCCTGGCACCAGTCACCCTGCCTGGCAGAGGATGTCACCAAAGTGAATGACAATGATTACTTCCTGTGTCTTCCTGCCAATACTAAGTTTGTGGCTTGGCTGGGAATGAGAAGTGGACACACAATCCAGATGGAGGTACAGCTTGGATTACCTAAGAGTCCTTCAACAGAGATGAAACAGATAGCAGGGCAGGGTTGAAGTGGAAGAACTTGGCCAGGCAGCTGAAGGGAGACGTTTGCAGCATCATCCTGCTGTCCGAGGAGACAGTCCAGATGCTCACTGATGTCCTGTGTTTGGAGCTGGCTCAGGAACTCGGCCAAAGTCATGTGGCAGTCCAGGGGCTCCAGAACACCCTCCGGCAGGTGCTTGACCAGAAAGAGGAAGTCCATCAGTCCAGGCAGTTCCTGGAACTTTACCTCCGGGCTTTGGAGAAGGAAGGTGGCATCTTGCTGAAGAAGCAAGAGTCCAGAGCTGACCTCAGGGACAAGAGGAATGCTGTTGACACAGGTGTTAGAGAGAGCTCCTCCGAAGTTACATCTGTGAGCCAGATCCTCTTGGCACTGAAGGAGAAACCTGCCCCAGAGCTGAGTTTGTCTAGTGGGGATCTGGAGGTGGGCAAGCACCAAGGGACCCCGACCTCTGCAGGGAGACACTTGTATCAGGGTTTTTTCACCTCTGCAGACCCTGAATCATAGCTGCCAATTTGCCTATTACTACATGCAAAGCTTCCCTTGTAGTTCAGTTGGTAAAGAATCTGCCTACAATGCAGGAGACCCGGGTTCAATTCCTGGGTTGGGAAGATCCCCTGGAGAAGGAAATGGCAACCCACTCCAGTATTCTTGCCTGGAGAACCTCATGAACTGTAGCCTGTGAGGCTCCTCTATCAATGGGGTCGCAAGAGTTGGACATGACTTAGCAACTAAGCCACCACCATAACATTAAAAACAAAGAGCATTATTTGGGCACCGAGTGAATTTGTGAGCTATTCCTCTTTACTGATAAATGTGTTTGTCTCCCTTGGTGGTCACTTGACAAAGCAAATGCTTTTCTCTCCCCCTCTCCCCCTTTGCTTCCCCTTTTCCTGACTCTGTAGATATGAGTTTGTCTTCCTTTCTCTCTCTTGTCCCCAGACTGATATGCATGCATTTAGAAAGACTAATGCAAAGAACTAACAATTTAATTAAATCTAGGAATGAATCAAATCTTGGTGTCTGTGTCTTGCACATGGATTGATCTGGGAAGGACTGCTGAGCTAATTTTTAGCCACTGTTGTCTAGAATGAATGCCAGCTCCCTAATTAGTACAAGAATTTATCCTTCTCCCATGTCTGGTCCATTAGGTAATATCTTAACACTGTCTCTTCCAAGACAAGCTGAAACAGCCTGCAAAAGAAACAAGGTTCATGTCTCATCTTACTACTGTGTGAAGGTAGCTGAAAGACTATAAATTGGTACATCTTCTGTATATTTAACCTCAGAAGTGGCCCAATGCCTAGGCCTTAAACCTGTTACTTTGTACATCTGCTTACTCACATTCCTAAATGTTCACTTTCCTTAGCTACTGTGAAATCACCACACATTCCTTAGAAAATATCTTTCTACAACTGAAATGCCATTTTACCTGGAATGTACATGGTGAACAAAGCTCCTTAGATGATTTAGAAGACAGAGGATATGATCAGGTAGAGTTTCTAAACACAGAATTCAAAGCAATCACGTACAATCTGTTTGCCTATGTTAAACACTGCAGGGGCCAATATCAGGTGGCTCTGGAATACTTAGAACAAGCAGAGGAGTTTATCATGTACAGACAAGATCACCAAGGCAAAATTGGACATCTGGTCACCTGGGGAAACTATGCCTGGGTCTGCTATCACCTGGGCAGGCTTCTAGAAGCACACATTTACATCTGTGCATGCGTGCCTGGTAAGTCACTTCAGTCATGTCTGACTCTTTGTGACCCTATGGACTTTGGCACACCAGGCTCCTCTGTCCAAGGGATTCTCCAGGCAAGAATACTGTAAGAATACTTACATCCATAGGGTGGGAAATCTTTGCAAAACATGCACAAATTCCTATAGAACTGAATGCCCCGAGATTGACTGTGAAGAGGGAGGGTCACTTCTCAAATGGGTAGAAAAGTACTATGCGCAGGCTATCAGTGTTTTGAGAGGCTCTGGAAAAGAAACCCACCAACCCAGAATTCTCACTGGGACTGCCCATCACACGTTATTGTCTGCATGACAAAGCACCAACAGAGAACACCATTCACCTTCTGAGGCAGGCCACCGAGCTGGAGCCAGACAACAGGTACATTAACATTCTCCTGGCTCTGACTCTTCAACCGATCAAGAAAGAAGCAGAGGAAACAAGCTAGTAGATGAAAACACCAAGTCCAACAGACATACTCTGCAGTGCAGCCAAATATTACTGAAATAAAGGCACTCTGGACACAGTTATATAATCATTGATACTCAAAAAGGCCTTAGAATCAGTGCCAAACAACACTGATTAACATCAGTTGGATGCTGCTACAGAGCAAAAATCAGATGAATACAGAAACCAAATAAATGCTCAACAAATAAGGATGGAGAACTACAGAAAATTATGAAAAGCACTGTGAATCATTTTAATAAAGTTGTTCGGTTGAATATTAACCCCCCAGTACCTGCTCAGACCTTGCCTGCCTCTACACATCAGATCAGTATGGTAAGGCAGAGTATTGCTTCTAGAAAGAATCCAGTAAGGATCTCTCTCCAGTGGAGAGACAAGTGCTCACCTGCACTATTACCACTCTCAGAGGCCAGCAGACATGCAAAGATACCACCATCTGCCATTACCCAGAGGGCTGCACCACAACAGCAAGTTAAAACTGAGAAGGAAAAACCAATCTTAGACCTAAGAAGAATTGCCAGACTCTGAAAACACCTCAGACATCGTGGGTTGGCGAGTCTCCAGATTCCTTCCTAAAGTCACTAGGAAAGGGCACACAAGAGCTGATGGCTGTTGGGCCATCCAGCCTCCAGTCCTGGCAGATTTGTCCCTTCCTCATCTCTGGCTGAGAAGGGCAGTAAGGAAATGGTAGAGGGTGCAGGTGGGCCCATGACTCAGAAAAGCAGGAAGCCCTAGAGAGGCCATAAGCAGGCCTTTGGGCTTCAGAGAGAGAGAGAGAGGGGAGAGCAAGAGAGGCCTGGTATGATAGTCACGAAGGGGAGGTGAATCGGGGAGACAGAGAATCTGAAACCTCACAGGAGTGTGGCTGAATGGTGGGGCATTTCATTTTGCTGTTGCTTTTTCCTGGTTCTGAAAATTCTCTCATCCAAATCTGGAAATTTGGAAATCACATTTCCTCTGCCATATAGATATTTGGGGGGCTTCTCTGGTGGCTCAGAAGATAGAGAATCTGCCTGTAATGTGAGAGACTCAGGTTCAGTCCCTGGGTAGAGAAGATCCCTTGGAGAAGGGTATGGCAACCCATCCCAGTACTCTTGTCTGGAGAATTCCATGAACAGAGAAGCCTGGCTGGCTACAGTTCATAGGGGTGCAAAGAGTCGGACACGACTGAGCAACTAATACTTTCACTTTCACAGATATTTTGAACAAATGTTGCTTTGAAGGAAAGGACTTGCTTTGGGACTATATGATCCCGGCTTACTCTCAGTTTGCATCGTCTGCATTTCCCAGCTCTCACTCACCCAGTGACTTGCACATGGCCTGACACACAGCATACACTCAACATTCGCTGAGTGAATGAGTGACTAGAACGTCACTCCAGACTGGGCCTCTTTCCTCACTCTTTAAACGCCAAAATAAATTCCATGTACATTAAAGTTTTAAATGTTTAAAAAATTGAAATCATAAAATTACTACCAAAGTGCTTCAGATATTTGTAATCATGGGATCTAGAAGGTATAAGTATGAAAAAACACAAAAGGGCGTAAAACATTAATACATATACATTAAAAACATACTTCTTAGAAGAGATACCTTCAGAAAGTCAAAAAATAAACGACAAACAAAAATACTATCTCAACACATTACTAGGTAAAGGACTAATTTCCTTAATGCTGAAATAGCTTCTGTTAATCAATAAGGAAAAAGAAACTCAGTGGGAAAATGGACAAAGGTCAGGAACAGACAGGAAATGAAGAAAGCTTGTAAACATGTAAAATGATATCACTGTCACGTTTGTTAAGAGCAAAGTACACCAACACTACAAGGGAGACTGTCTCAGGTTAACAAAGAAAACGCCTTTCCTAAGCGTATACTAAAAAGGACTTGGATACAGGCTATATCACGCACTGCCATTGAGATTAGAAATTGTATAGGTGGAGGGAATTTGTTGATGGTTATTAAATGTGTGTGGATCTTTCCCCAGCAATTTCACTCACTAATTTACTCTGTATTTGCATATGTGTGCAAAGATGTATACGTGGATGTTCATGAAGCTTTGTTTATAATAGCAAAGGACTGAAAACAACTCAAACATCCATCATTAGGGGCCTTACTTATTCCATGTTAACATTTCATAACATGAAACAGCATGTCAATATTTTTTAAGAGTTCTAAATGTAATAATACAGAACATTATAGCTAAGATATATTTAAAAAGTAAGAAAGTGAAAGTGCAGAAAAGTGTGTACAGAATGTTAACGTTATTTCCCAATATTAGCTTCGTCCATCCCATGTGCTTTTCGGTTTTGAAGGGCTCACCTCTCTGTCATCAGATGTGTGAAAGTTTAATCTTGCAATCAGATTGTAAACTCTATAAAGGCAGGGACCAGGCTTTTTATTTCATAGTGATACTTACTTTAGCTGGTATTGCTTGACCTCACATAGATCTTGGGATCTCTGCCTACAGCGCTGTAGTAAGCACAAAAGGAGTAAAAGCGGGTGCACAGATGGGCTGGGATCTGTGAAGTACCCCTGAAGCTTTGCCCAGACTGAGGGAGGCAGCTGATGAGAGGGGTGAAACTGCTCCTACCACTAATTTCAAAAACTTTCTTCAAGAATTCATATCTACGCAGAGAACACTCAATCCACACATTTCCTCTGACTACCCTCTCTGTCTCTTGTACCTTTAAGTGGTCTTTTTCATCTCTCTTTTAGCTACCAATGCTTCCATGAGATTATGTATTTTTCAAACTCTCTTTATGCTCAGAACCAAACATTGACAAATATCTGAGGCATTCTTTGAGAGTATTAATATTTTGAATAAATGTTCTCCTTAGAAATGCTATCAACAAATGTTTTCTGTGAGTATAGGAGTCTCTGGGACCAACAAAGTAAAAACTGAACCCCTAGGTCAGGCAGGAGAGGTGAGAATAACAGAGAAAATGAATGAACTCCCAGAGGTTGGAGTCAGGGATATGGAGAACAATGGCAAAATTGTTCCCATCAGAGAGCAGAATCAGAGTCTAAGAAACTTCCGTCATTGCCAGGATAGAGGATCTTCAGAATGCCTACTCATCAGAATGTCATCATTGCTACAGACTTCTGCCTTCTGAGATTTCTCCATGTTCCCTTTTTTCAACTGAGAGTATTTATTACAGTTATCCTGCCCCACCATTGCATGTGGTACACATGAGTTATCTAATCTTATCTAGTCTTTTAGGTTTTTTAATCATCAGACTGAAAGGAGTCACGCCCAGATCACTGGGGAGGACAGGGAATCACCTACAGATCCCTGATCATGAGCTGGGTGCAATGACTGCCTTGATTCCCAAGGGCTGATTCCTTTGGAAAGGTCTTAGTATGTTTAGAAAGAAGGATACATAGTGGATATTTAGGACCAGAGCAAGATACTCATGGCCCACCCAAATTAGTGCTCCTACTTGCACAATATGAAATTGTCATTGGTAAAAGCAGTCCCCAGTTTGAAACTACATTTTCCAGCCTTCTCTTACATCTAATTGGTCCCCGAATTGCTGGTCTGTGAATTCTACCTGAGAATTTTTGATTCATTTGGTCTAGACTGGAGCCTGAGAATTCGCATTTCTAGCAGGGCCCCAGGTGATGCTGATATGGCTGGTGGTTGATGACAATGTTCGAACTAAGGCATTACACCACTTTGTAGCTGATGCAGCCCCTGAAGGTGGCTTTCCTCATTCTTGGGAACAGCAAATCAGGACTCTCCCTTAGTCTAGACTGAGACAGGGGCAGCCCTAGGCCTGTATTTTAAAACACAGAACCATAAATATTGGTAATGAGCTGAGTAACCAGAACTCTCACTGTCTCACTTTTTTCAAAACAGAAATACTGCTAGAGGTGAACTGATTTTCTTCACAGTTTCTGTTTTGCAATCACACAGTGAATTCTTGAACTAACCCAGCTGCCAGATCAGCTGATGCATTCCTATTGTGAAAGCATTATACATAGACACTGGCCACACAGATTTCTAAAGAATAAACCAGCACCTCTACACACTTTGAAACACGGTGAACATATACTTTCTCTGTGCCTCTCCCAACCAGGACCTTTATTAACAAGACTTACACATTTCTCTCCTATAGCTTTCTTGAATGCAAATTCCAAAAACCAAAACAAAAGCCAGTGTTCTAGTTCCCTGATCAGCATTTCTTGTACATCTGACCTGCATTTCTATAAATACATCACAGAACTTGTATATTGAACTAGAACTTGTAACTCTTGAGTGAGACTTACAAATAAGGGTTACCAGCTTAGCTGTATATCCTAATGAAATGGTAGGGAACTTCCAAGAAGCATAGGTTCTGCTTCTACCTTGCCCTAAGCAGAAAAATTCACCATAAATAATGCTTTCCCCAAAACTGAATAACCTGCCTCAGCAACCTCGGTTTTACTGGCAATGTTTCACCTGTTCTCTGTGTAATTTCCTGACCTCAAAGACAGTTGGTGTGGTTACCTTTTCCCTCTTGGGTCTATGTACATTGTAATTCCTTTATGATTAGGGATATGCATAAGGATAAAGCACATTTCCTATGTTATAACAAACCACTCTGGCTGCAAATTGTAGTGTGCAGATGCTACCTTCTAAGATGACCCACAGGGATTAAAAATGTGGAGCTCAGGAAAGCCAAGAATGTGTAGAGATGCTAGGAACTGTTTTTCTTTGGTTAATGATTCATTCCATGATGGATTGTGGAATGTCAAACTGAGGCTCTGGAAAAGGCAAACATCAGAAGTTTCCTTGCTGGTCTCTCTGGTTAATGATTTTAGTTATTAACTATAATAAAAACTGACACTTACTTAATATGTTCCAGGCATTATTCTAATGTATTAAGCCATTTGATCCTCACAGCAAACACCACAAGATAGTGGTAGTATCTTCATTTCTCAAGAGAAGAAACTAAAGCACAGAGACGTTCAGTAACTTCCAGTGTCACCATATATAAATGAAGCCTGGTTTCCAATGCAGATAGACTGACATCAGAGCCCACTGTTCCAATCACATATTCATTCATTCAGCTACTACTTTTTGAATGCCTGCCATGTGCCAGGTATGACTGCAGGAATCGGAGATTCAGTACTGAGTAAAATAGAAGAAACCCCCCTGCCCTGTGGAAGTTACATAACTGCTCATCACAGGGGCCAGGAGGACTTCCCAAGTGGCACTAATGGTAAAGAATCCACCTGCCAGTGCAGAAGACATAACAGACGCGGGTTTGGTCCCTAGGTCGGGCATGCCCTTGGAGGAGGGCATGGCAACCCACTCCAGTATTCTTGCCTGAAGAATCCCCATAGACAGAGGAGCCTGGCGGGCTATAGTCCCTGGGGTTGCAAAGGGTCAGCTGAAAAGACTTGGCACACACCCAGCATGCACAGGGGCCAGCAGGTCATCTTGCTGATAATAGTGGACGGAGTGAAGAGGGGTTAACATTCCAACAGTGAGGTAGAGTGCTTGGTAAATGTATCCTACCTGGAGCTGGGCTCCCTTGATGGCAGCTGATGATAAGACTTCAAAACAATTCACAAAGAACTTCTGATTCACTGTGGGGGCAGGGGGAGGAAGGCACCCTATCAGTTTGGCTCTCACTTAGCACTCAAGACTCATTTCCTCTTAGAGTCCTGTCAATTTCAGTTTTCAGTTTCCAGTTTCATTTTCTCTTTCCTAAAGTCTATTTAGGCAAAGGAATCTGGTGATGCATTCATATATAGGTCTCTGAACATTCCACTGAAGCAGAGAGGAAGATTTCTGAAGAGCGTGGTAGCCCAAACTGCAGCCTTTCAGAATCGCCGAGAAGTGCACCGCAATCATGAGGTAAGACTCCCTCTCCTCTGTGTTGTGGAAACTGAATTGTCAATAGCCATGGTCCTAAAAGGCACAGTTCTAGGTTGTTTTGCTTTAGTGTTTGATTATAGCCTTACGACTCATCTGTCTCTGTAGGTCGTATATTTGTCTTTAGCATGTTGGCTTGTTTATTCCTAAGTTATTTCTGCCTCACACTGTCAAGTTTCCTACAGGGATCTCTCACCCGGAAGCTGAGAATTGAGGCTGGAGAACAGTGAGGCAAGGAAGGGAGGGGCAGAAGGAGAGAGATTAAAGCAGGCAGGTGCTTCACTTTAAGATGGATCTCGAGAAATTGCTCCTGTAGACTGCCCTATGTTTCTTATCCAAAAGAATAAGTGAGGGGCTTTTAATAAGATTGTTTTCCTATGATCTAAATATTTTTCATATATTTTAAATGAAACAAAAATGAATATTTTTAATGATAAAAGGTTCAATTCAAAAAGAAGATAATCATATTAGATAGCTAACAACAAAGAAACAAAGATACATAAAGCAAAAATCAGAAGAAATATAAGGGGAAAATATATATATATATATAAAACCACAGTGAGACATGTCTCTTTTTAGCAGATATTGTTAAAAATGTACTCAGGGTAGCAACCTTACTTCATGCTAAGGTGGAAAATTTTTAATGTGTTCATGCATCTCAGATTTGCCTTAAGGCTGGCAAAATAACAAATATTTTCACCCCAAAATTCTACTGACTGGCTATCCTCCTACCTGACATAAGAATTGGAGATGAATTGCTTGGAGAAAACAGTCCCTATCTCTAAAATCTTCTCATACCCCAGAAACATCAGATTTCCCTGGGGAGGAAGAGTTCACGCCATGTGCTTCCTACTGTGAGGAGGAAGAAAGCTTTCTATTCTATTTTCTCCAGTTTAAGGGTCAAGAAGTCAGACTGGATAGTTAAGGCTTGGTCCTAGGAGCTCCAGAATCTGGGGATACCAGCCCTGGTACTTACTTCCTAGAGGAAATATCATATATTTTTTCTGCTAGTTTGCACCTCTGCCTGATAGGAAGAAAAATAATAATTTGAGAAACTTCCAGATGTCTGTTTCTATAGTAACTCAGAATCTTTAGAAACCTTCTTCCTGTTTCTTAGAATTTTAGCATGTCCTTCTCTTAGACTCTTTCCCATAATAATACTGACCCATCAGTTCATCTTCTCATTTCCTTTGATTCTTTAGCTACAGGGATTGTCATTGGGCATTGCTCCTGTGGTCTGAGAGAATGGTCCTCAAACTTGAGCCTGTGTAAGACTGACGGAGAGCTTGCTAAAGACTGACACTTGAGCTCAAATACTAACCTCCCCAAACCCCAAGACTCTGATTTGGTAGGGCCGGCTTGGGATCCAAGCCTGTGTATTTCTTGCAGGCTCCCCCACCCCCAGCCCCACCCTGGTGGTGCTGGTACCGCTCTAAGACGTGCGGGGGCAGCGCTGGCTCTGAGCCTGGCAGACAGTGGGGCTGTGGCTTTCATCCAGACAAGAAGCAAGGGGAGAAATTGTTTGCTGTGTAAATACTTGGAACTTCTAGGGGCATCGGGAGCACAAATCTCACAAGTCTTGAGTTCCGGATGCAAGGATCTGGGACCAGCTTCTGATTTACCAGTAGAAATAAAAACTCAAAACCACACAGTAAAATTGGATGCCTTTTGAATGACTACTCAAAAGAATTTAACATACATGTATATATTAAATGTATTTATCTTGAAAATGTAGAGTTGACTATATGTATGTATGTGAGAGATAATCTCAACTGTATTCACTCTCTCTGCTCCTTGTACACAACGAGAAAGGACCTAAGGAACCCATGTGCTAAGTATGAGAATCTTCCCATAACCTCACTAAGAAGGAAGAGAGACCAGATTGGACATAAGCTTTTCAAGGAGAGGCTGGTGTCATTACAAGGTCAGATAGCAAATGAGGCTCTCTCCTGGCCTACATCCCCTGTGTCACATCAAGAGCCTCAGACAACCTTGATCTTCACTAAGATCTTCCTGATCCCTGGTTCGGGAAGACCTCCTGGAGGAGGGCACGGCAACCTACTCCAGTATTCTTGCCTGGAGAATCCCATGGACAGAAGGCTTTGAAAAGACAAGAGTTTTTCCCTAAGCAGAAACTCCTACCCATTTTCCCTCCTATTTTTTTGTTTATTTTACTTGGATAATTATAGCTCCATTTGTTACAAGTAACAGAAATGAGCAGGAACTGATTTAAAAGTTTCTAGAATGCCCCCACAGAACCCATGCACAGGATGCTAAAGACCCCAGGAGGACTAGAACAGGATACAGGTGAGCTTAGGGGACCCAGTCACTGAGTCTTCTCCATGTGCATCTGGGTCATTCTCTCTGCAGCAGGTCATACAGAACATGTCCACCATCAAGCCCCAGCATGCACAGCACTCTTCTTAACATACTCAGGAAGACTCACTGACTCCCTCTCAGCTCCATTTCCAGCTTCCACTTGAATCTGGGTACCTGGCTCTGGTCTAATCAAATTGAGGGGAGGTATAAAAAGTGAAAGATAGAGAGTAGGAAAAAATGAAGGAATATAATCTTCCATTTAGATGATTATTTCAAAAGTGATCCTTACCACATAACAAGACTTCTCAGATTTCTATTGGTTGTCTATGTCAGAATCCATAATATATAGAATATCAGCTTCTGATAAGAGAACTGATTAATGTATATCATGAAAAAAAATTTTAAGTGAGAATAAACAACATTTCAGGGACCCTAATACATAGACAACGTTGAAAACAATTTTAGGTAATGAGTGATTTTTAACCTACTCTTTTCCAAATTTATTCAAGATAGGGGTTTTATTTGATTGCTGTTTCTGTTGGTTGGTTTTTGCTTATTTATTTACTTGTTTGTTTATTTAGTGGACTAACACAAAGGAATAAAAACAATCTTTCCAGAAGAGTTGCCAAGGCACCCTCAAGGAAAAAGAACATTTTCCATAATGAAAGATGTTAGCTGCCCATGACACTCTTTCTGTAGCCCCCTGCTTGCTCTCTTTTAGGAAAGTGTGTGTCTGTGCATAGTTACTTCAGTAGTGTCTGACTCTTTGTGACCCTATGGACTGTAACCCACCAGACTCTCTGTCCATGATGGGATTCTCCAAGCAAGAATATCGGAGTGGCTTCCCATGCTCTCATTCAGGGGATCTTCCTGACCCGGGGATCGAATCTGTGTCTCTTCTGTCTCCTACACTGAATCTACTGGGTCTTGATTGCTTTCCACTCAAAACAGTCCACCTGCCAAAACGGCACATTTGGGAAAGACTTGTTCTAACCTCCTTCGAAAGCAAACCATAGGAGGGTCAAAGTTAAATTTTAAAGGAAACTGAAAACAAGTACAAAATTATTAATAGATCAATTCAGTGAAACATGTTACGAAAAGGAATTGCCAAAGAAGTAACACATTGAATGGCTCTTCATTTCTGTATTTCCTTCTTACCTAGCATTTACTTTTGTATTTTGAAACTTCAACTGTATACTTTTATACTTTTTTTATTGTTTTAATAAGGACATCCTTATTGTGCTTCTAAACTTCAACTCTATTTTCTCTTCACTGTTTTAAATTCTTTAGTTCTCCCTACTTTGTCTTTTTTATTTTTATTACTTCGTGTTTCCTGTCTAATTACGTGAGCTTGTCATAAATCCTTAACAGATTTTCTTTGTCTAGCCAAACTTTTGGAGCTTTTATCAAATTGGTTTTGTTTTGTTCTTTTATTATTTTGACCGTCTATATTCTCTTTTTTTCCGAAGTTTTCTGTTTTGACCATTACTTCTTTAAAACTACATAAAATCAAGCCTGAAATCAGTTACCAAGGATTTGGCTGCTCCTGTAGAGACCCTCGGGCTTCCCAGATGTCACTAGTGGTAAAGAACCTGCCTGCCAATCAAGAGATGTAAGAGACACAGGTTCAATCATGGGTCGGGAAGATCCCCTGGAGGAGGGCATGGCCATCCACTCCAGTTTTTTGCCGGGAGAATCCCATGGACAGAGAAGTCTGGTGAACTACAATCCATGGGGTCACAAAGAGTCAAAGTGCTTAGCATGTGCACACGCACGCACGTAGAGACCCTCGCAGAAAGCCAAGAGCCAGCATTCCTAACAAAAATTCCCTTATTCAGGAAAGACTAGCCTCAGGCTCAGATTCCTGCCCACTGCCCTTTCCCTAATTCTTTTTTTTTAATGTTTGTTTATTTTACTGTTGACTGTGTTGGGAAACAGCATACAGGCTTCTCTCTAATCGTGACCTGAGGGCTCTGTGTTGCCCCAGGGCATGTGGGATCTTAGTTCCCTGATTAATGATCAAACCCCCTGCATTGGAAGGCAGATTCTTAACCACTGGACCACCAGGGAGGTCCCTTCCTAATTCTTCTGCTGCTCATGATCACCCCATTTCTGCTTCCCTGTGTATTTAACATATATACCAAGACTAAACAAAATAAAAGGAAAGGATATTCTTTTTTTTTTTCTTTTTCTTTTTTGGCTACGCTACACACAACATGGGATTAGCTCCCTGACCAGGGATCAAGCTGCAGATGCCCCCTTCAGTGGAAGTGTGGAGTCTTACCACTGGACCACCAGTGAAGTCCAAGGAAAGGATACTCTTTTTTTATTGGAGTTCACACTGTTAAGGGAGAATCCTATTTTTCATGCTCCCCTTTTCTCATGGGTGAATCTGTGCTATGTCTTAGAGTGTTCATTTCTGGTTTTCCTTTGCAGTGAGATCACAAAGAACTCCTTGGAGCATAGTCTACAGCAGCTCAAGAGCCATTTCACCTGGAACTTGGTAGAGGGAGAACATTCTTTGGATGATTTTGAAGACAGAGTATGTAACCAGATTGAGTTTCAGAACAGCGAATTCAAAGCCACGATGTGCAACATACTGGCCTACATAAAACACAGCAGAGGCCAGCATGAGGCAGCCCTCGGATGCTTACGGCAAGCCGAAGAGTACATCCAGCGAGAGCACGCTGACCAGGCAGAGGTCAGAAGCCTGGTCACCTGGGGAAACTGCGCCTGGGTCTACTATCACCTGGGAAGATTCGCAGAAGCTCAGCTTTATGTAGACAAAGTGAAACAGGTCTGCCAGAAGTTTTCCAGCCCCTACAGAATTGAGAGTCCTGAGCTGGACTGTGAGGAAGGGTGGACACGGTTAAAGTGTGGAGGAAACCAAAATGAAAGGGCCAAAGTGTGTTTTGAGAAGGCTCTGGAGAAGAGCCCCAAGAATCCAGAATTCACCTCTGGACTGGCCATCGCGAGCTACCGGCTGGATAACCAGCCACCATCTCAGAATCCCATTAACCCTTTGAGGCAAGCCATTCGGCTGAATCCTGACAACCAGTATGTTAAAGTCCTTCTGGCCCTGAAACTTCAAAAGATGAATAAAAAAGATGAAGCAGAGAGATTAGTTGAAGAAGCTTTGGAAAAAGCCCCATTGGCCATAGATGTGATTCGAGGAGCTGCAAAGCTGTATCGAAGAAAAGGTGACTTGGACCAAACTATAGAGCTCCTGAGAAAGGCTCTAAAATACATGCCCAACAACATCTACCTGCATTTCCACATTGGGTGCTGCTATAGGGCCAAAGTCCTGGAAGTAGAGAAAATGGGCGGGGAGAGAAAGGAATTACAGGAACTAACAAGACATGCTATAGATCATTTAAAGAGGGCTGACGAGAGTAATGGAAATTTCTTCCATATCGGCTCCTACCTCGCCTGCCTCCATGCACAAATCGGTCACTATGAAGAAGCAGAGTATTACTTTCAAAAAGAATTCAGCAAAGAGCTTCCTCCTATAGACAAACAAGTGCTCCACCTGCGATACGGCAACTTTCAGCTGTACCAGAGGAAGTGTGAAGACAAGGCCATCCACTATTTCATAGACGGTGTGAAAATAAACCAGGGATCAAAGGAGGGAGAAAAAATGAAAAACAAACTGCAAAGATTTGCCAAAATCAAGCTCTCAAAAAACAGAGCAGATCCTAAGGCTTTGCATCTCTTGGCATTTCTTCAGGAACTGAATGAAGACATGCAACCAGCAGAGGAAAACTCTGAGAGGTGTTTGGACTCTGGAAACCTCATCCCTTTAGCATCTTTGGCTGAGGAATGAGGAACTGGAATATGGTACCCACAGGGCTATGGCTAGAAGGGAGCTGAAACCCCTTCACCAAGTTGGTATTCAAAATATTTAACAATCGGCACAGGTGTGGACTTATACCCTGGCCACACAGTACTTGATCAAGGTTAGGGAGGAACTCTGCTGGGCCAGTGTTAATTGACTTCTGGGAATGGAACTGGACTGGGGGCAGGTCCAGGGGCTCAGTAAAGGGGCTGACCTCTTGGGAACAGTTGGCATTCCCTCTGTGGGGTGATGTCATGCCTATGTTTCTATAAAGTAGTCAGATGTCTCACACCTGTAACACTGTGGTCCCTTTCAGCAATGTTTTTCTGTCTTTGGAGGGAGTCATTTTAGATCCTGGACAGGTTGGTCCTGTGATACAGTTCAGGGAAGGCTGCCCTTAAATATGCCAAAATGGCATATTGATTATTTTGAAGTTATTACTTGAGAAAACAGCCGGTACAAGAACACTCTGACCCTCCTCTCAGAGCAGGAAATAAATCTCCCATGAGAAGGGTACCCTCACTATGCCAGGAGGCAGACATCCTTGTCACTGGGAACTGTAGGGAATTGAGGGCTGGGAAGGCTGCATAAACCAGGTCTGCTTAGACGCTCTACTAATTAGTACCCAGGCCCAAGTTTCTTTGCTTTGCCAATTCCTCATGAGTTTATTATTTCTTTGTCTAAAAGGTATAAAAGCTGCCAGCTTTGAAATTAACTTAGATTTTTCTCCTGTTAATTTGTCTTGCATAGATTTAATGATTAGATCAGCCAGAAGAACCCTGACGGGGAAGTGGAAATTTCCCTCTCCCAACACCCTGCCCGGACACTAATGTGCAGTGTCCACCCAAAGGCTGGGGGAGCGAAGCCTAGGGAGGCCTGGGGGTCCTCGCTTCCTCCCTTCTGCCTTCTGCCCGCCTCCCCAGAGAAGTCTTAATCTAGGACTGTTTATACAAACTCTATACATGAGTTCAAGCATCCCATTAACTGAAACGTGGAAAGTTTAAAAAAAAAAAAAGAGCAGAGAACAGGTCAAATCTGGAAGGAATATAGCTAGAAGAAGTGGGGTCAGATGACCACAGTACAAGCATTTCAGGAAGTAGGTGGGGAGATTTCGCTTCTTCTCTGTCCTCCCTGTAACCACAACACAGCAAGTGAGGGTAAAAAGGTAGATTCTGTACAATACACTAGAAACCAAAATAATGCTTTTCTTTAAAATACCTTGAATTGGTTTATAGTGCATTTCAGATCTACTATATCCTTCTACTTCTCTGTATGTTCATTCTTTTAATTTTTGAGAATTTGATATTGACACTCCAACTAAAAAATCTTGCTTTATCTGCTTGAGAAATAATTGTAATACATAGTGGAACTATATGTAATCTTGTTCTGCATTTTCCAAGTCTCCTGTAAATATGTTATCATACTTTCATAATTAAAAAAATAAAAAAGAGAAAAAATTCTGACTCTTAAATTTGCCCATGGGGGTTTGAATAAAAAGAAAGGGGGGAAAATGTGTATAAAAGGACGTCTTACCAGTAGGGAGAGGGAAAGAGTAGGCAAAGGGGAAGGAGAGAATAATGCTGCTTTGTCATTGTAGATTATAATCATATGGAGAAAATTTCTTTGCAACATGAAGACTTGCTTTGATGAGCTCAGTTGCTTTGATGAGCCCAGATTCAAAATGATAGGAAAGCAGCAGGACAGGGGGATTATTTGGTGATTAAGGACCTAGTGCATGTTTCTGAGAAATGTCATCAATAATGGAGGTTTCCCCCCATTAGAAATATTGTGTATTAGGTGATACAAAACTTCATTTAATCCTGAAAGTCTTCAGGGAAACCATAAAAGGCATGGTATGCCTGGAGCAATTGGGATTTTCTGGGTAAATACTGAATGACCAGGGACAGACATCAAGGTTTGTGTGAACCAAAACAGTCAGGTGACCCAGCAAGAGACCATCAATCACCCTCTGGGTTGTAAAATGATTGCCTCTTGGAATTAAATTTTGATGGTAGTTATCAGGGACTGGGATGTGAGGGAGTAGGAGAGATGTAGTTTAAGGGTATAAACTTACAACAAGTAGATAAATAAGTCTTGGAGATTTTATGCGCAGAATAGTGAATATCTTTTGTATTAAAAATAGTGTAGTGTGCACTTAAGATCATCAGTATACATAGCATGGATGCCTGAAAAAGTCATTAATTAATAAATAACTTAGATGTGATCAAACATAAAGGTGTGTTCTGGTGTTTCTGAAATTTTGCTATACCTTAAATCTTCCAGACTCAACTACTGAAAAAATCCAATGTTACACTGGGCATAAACTGGTTCCAAATAACACAGACTGGTCTAACATTGAGAGGATAACAGGCAGGAAGGCCAGAGGGCCCCAAGTAGCAGGAGGAAATAAACTGCAAGCTGCAGATGTTTTTTTTCCTTCTCTCTACACACAAACACACACATACAAAAGGCCTCTTATAATTCTGTGTTGACAACACGTGGTTCTGCCTTGAGCTAACCAATGCGTTTTTCTTATGGAAAGGTTTTTCTTAAACTATGGTAATGAAACCATATATTTGTTTTGGAATTTGCCTTTCTTCAAAATGGTTCCACCTAATACTAACTTTTTTTCTCTTCTCAAACACTAGGCTGATACAAACCAGCATTCCTGTCAATTTTTTTATGGCTAGCAGATGCACATCTTGTGCCACCCTATCTCAAAATGCATATTGGAGAGGGGCCTGGTGAAGCTCCCTCAGCCTTGAGGTGTCTCTCTTATCTGATTAATAGTTTTCTAACAGACATAAAACACCTTGCTAAAAACTAGCAAAGGGGCCCTCTTTCTTCCCCTTTCTGATGTCTATGTCAGAAGCTTTCCCTAACTCTATTATGTTTTAATAAAACTTTGCTACACAAAAAGCTCCAAGTAGTCAAGCCTCATCTCTGACCCCAGATTGAAATCCTCTGGAGGTCTCAAATCCTGGAGCAACACATGGCTTCCAGCAGCAACCTTTCAACAATCTTTTCACTGAATAAAGCAAACATTTTTTTTTTCCTACAGCTTTTAGAGTCCAGGGCTTTATCTTACATCCTGACACCACCACCAGGTACTTGTGTGTACATAAACACCCTACCCCTGCCCTCCACCGAAGCAGGTCTTGTTACATCTTGTGCTTCCATCAGTGTTCTCTCTCCTTTTCTGATGTCCATTAGGAGAAATGAGGAAGTATCTCCAGTTCTCTTTTAGGCCCCATCCTGGAGGCAACCTAAACACAAGTGGGAGAATTTTCCCTGTTAAGTAAAGAATAGAAAGAAACATGAAGCTATGATGTCTTTGTCAAGAGGCTTCTGATGGAAAATACAATTCACATCAGCTGCAAAGGTAAACTCATTCCATTCGACTGACTGGACAAGTATCCATTTCAAAAGAAGGTTTTAGCTTACTTGGCCTGAGTAACTTATTATCAGATCTGGTGCCTGGGGAGAAAAACTGGGAGTGTGCTTAGTGGAAGGTAAGACGGGCAGGCACACTGACCTTGAGAGAGGAACCCTGGCACCTGCATAGTGCTAAAGAAGGCACACCGGGTATCTGTAGCCTCATCTTTGCAAGTCATGCCACTGAAACCTTTGCTAGAACAGAAGCCCCAAAAGAAAAAATGAAGAAAGGGTAGAAAAGAGATATATGTCATGTTACACGTAATATCTGAGGACTTAAAGCTGACAGAAATGATTGGAAAACAATCAAGAAAATTACGTATATAATTCATGTTTCCTGAAGTCTCACTATCCAGGAATAACAAATAGAACCACATTAATTGGAATTACTTGTAATTGCCTGGCTCTTGACCACATCTCTCAGTGCCTCTCCCTCCCCTCCAATACCAAGGAGTGAGGAGAATGTCTCTTATCCTGGTCTGGATTCTTAGTAATGCCAATTACTTCTCAGCAAAAGGTTCATTGGCCTCTGTCCCCAGCTCCCTTTTTGACAGATCTTTCCTCTTTCTTTCCCCATCATGTCCACTGACCTGCACAATTGTGCACAATGTGTGCCCAGTGCAACTGGAAGCGTGGAAGTGTGAAAATCCTGAAGATAAACACAAACAGGACTGCGTCAGGATCCCTACTATATGCACAGTCAACCTGGGATGCCAACCTGAAAAATGTCGGTTCAACTAGAGACCATATGCTCCTGTTTTCTCCCTTCCTCCACCACTTCTCCCATCATCTCTTTTGGGAAAGGAGGTAACCTGATTTGTCAATTGCAAATTTTCCTTATGATTTACAGCACAGCTGCCTCATTGCTGGTAGTCTACATCTTCTTAGGAGGCAATAAAGGGAGACTGACTAAAACCCTTACTGTAAAAATGATGCAGTGTCTTTGGAAAAACGGTTTAGTAGTCCCTCAGTTGGTTAAACACAGAGTTACCACATGACCTAGCCATTTTATTCCTAGATATATAAAGAGAAATGAAAACATATATTCATACATAAACCTGAACATGAATGTTTATATCAGTGTTATTCACCACAGCCCAAAAGTGGATCCATCAACTGATAAACTGATGTATTAAATAAAGTATATCTTTACAGTGAAATATTATTCATCAATAAAAAATAAAGTACTGTACATGCTACAACATAGATAAAATTTGAAAATGAAAGAAGCCAGTCACAAAAGGTCACATATTGTATGATTCTATTTATATGAAATGTCCAGAGTCGGCAAATTTATAAGAGATAGAAAGTAGATTAGTGGTTGTCTAGGACTAGGAGGACTGGTTGCTGTGCTTTGTCACTCAGTCATGTCTGACTCTTTGTGACCCCATGGACTGTAGCCTACCAGTCTCCTCTGTCCATGGAAATTCTCCAGGAAAGAAAAGAATGCCCTCCTCCAGGGGATCTTCCCAACCCAGGGACTGAACCCAGGTCTCCCACATTGCAGGTGGAGCCTTTACCATCTGAGCTATCAGGGAAGCCCAGGAGGATTGGAGGTGACAGCAAGGAAGTGTAGGTCTCCTTTTGGGATAATGCCGCTGTTGCTGCTAAGTCACTTCAGTGTGTCCAACTCAGTGCGACCCCATAGACGGCAGCCCACCAGGCTCCACCATCCCTGGGATTCTCCAGGCAAGAGCACTGCCATGGGTTGCCAATTCCTTCTCCAGAATGCGCTAAAATTGACTATGGTGATGGTTGTACAGCTCTGTGAAATACTGAATTGTATAGTTTCAGTTCAGTTCAGTCACTCAGTCGTGTCTGACTCTTTGCAATCCCATGAGACTGCAGCATACCAGGCCTGCCTGTCCATCGCCAACTCCCGGAGTCTACTTAAACTCATGTCCATTGAGTTGGTGATGCCATCCAGCCATCTTATTCTCCGTTGTCCCCTTCTCCTCCTGCCTTCAGTCTTTCCCAGCATGAGGGTCTTTTCAAATGAGTCAGTTCTTCACATCAGATGGCCAAAGTATTGGAGTTTCAGCTTCAGCATCAGTCCTTCCAATGAATATTCAGGACTGATTTCCTTTAGGGTGGACTGGTTGGATCTCCTTGCAGTTCAAAATGGGTGAACTGTATGGTATGTGAATTATATTTCAATATGACTGTGTAAAAAAAGAACGAGTATCCTTGTTAGTTAAGTGTTAGTGTAGTCGCTCAGCCGTGTCCGATTCTTTTCCGACCCCATGGACTGTAGCTCGCCAGGTTCCCCTGTCCATGGGATTCTCCAGGCAAGAATACTGGAGTAGGTAACCATTCCCTTCTCCAGGGGATTTTCCCAAACCAAGGACTGAACTCGAGGCTCCTGCATTGCAGGCAGATCCTTTTACCATCTGAGCCACTAGGGAAGCCATCCTTGTTATAAATGTACATAAAGAAGGCAAGCTTTTCTTTCAACACCTTCTATTTTTAACCTCTAAATTTGTCGGCACTGTGTCATGCCCTTATTATTTGAATTTTAACTACCATCATTACTTTTCCACTCATGAGACATTTTGGAGAAATTCTATATTATATTTTCTGGATAGGGTGTGGTACAAAAATCTGGTCCCACTTGATTTTATTTTTAAACACTCATTCTCAGGAACCAGTCATCAGCAAGTTGGCACAAAGGAAGAGTTTAAAAGCAGAAGAAAATCTGACTCAATGTGTAAGCCTAAATCTACAGGTGTACAAGTCTAAGCACACTATGAATTTCTTAACAGGCATAATGTTATTTAACTAGCATATGCAGCTGTTACAAATACCATGCTTATTCATGAGCACTTCATAAGCCAGGGATAAGAACAAGAAGAGAAACAAGAAATGGGCAGCTGGTGCAACTGTTCTGGAAAATAACTTCATACTGTAAGATTGCAGTTGGGATGAGAGGAAGCCTTCGGCCAGTTCAATAAATTTGTCTTTTCTCTGATCTAACCACTTCTGATCACTTCTATCTTTCAAAATAGTGTCTATCCCTAAAATCAGCACCCTCACAACACAGAAATCTTCATGATAAAACTTCCTTTCTCTCTGAACAAATAAGGCAAAAGATAGAGACACATTTTCCCTGGGTTGGATGCTTAGGGTTTCATGTCTGGCTATGCCAGGATTAAGCACTGATTCTCAGTAACAGAGACGCCATGTGTTATTTTTGAAATGTACATTTTGTTGGGAATTCCCTGGCGGTCCAGTGGTTAGGATTCCAGTTGTGTGGTGCAGTCAGAAAAGCAAATAAATAAAAATTTACATTTTATGTGTCTATGGTATGTGGGGACCTCTAAAGCACGGGGCCAAATGCAGGAGCCCCTTTTACCTGGGTGACACTGTAAAAGATATAAAGGTATGTTACTTTATCACTACCAACGTAACATATTGTTAAGTAAGACACGGACAAAACTACATACTTCCTCAGGTACAGGTTACTTTGGCTGGACATGATACAATCTTTGAACTTGAAGTATTCTATGATGCTCCCATTGTTGGGAAAAAACAAACAAGAACCTCTGCTTTCTGCAGCTTCAGAATAGAGAGAGGCTTTCTCCTAGGCAACTGACATTCCTTGATCTTCAAATCAGCCTTGAGAACTATCCTCCCTCTATTTTCATGGATATTTACATCATAGGAAATTCTATTTTTAAAATAAATCTCTCAGGGTATTATCACTCCTTCAGAGCTCAAAGAATAAATACCTAAATTTATCAGCTAGGCAGCTCACCCAACAATATTATATGTGTTACTATTTTCCAGTTTTTAGCTGGGAAACTGAATGATTGCTTTGGATCTCAGAGATACTAAGTGCCCAGGGTTTATTCCAGGGCTTGACTTCTTATATTTAGCGGGGTGGCAGGGGGCGGGGAGGGCATTCAGGCTCGGTGATTTGATTCACGGATAATCCAGAGATAGTAAATAACACACTGAATTAAATCCAGGTGGCTCAAGATGATAAAGAATTTACATGCAATACAGGAGACCTGGATTCCATCCAGGGTTGGGAAAATCCCATGGAGAAGGGAATGGCAACCCACTCTAGTATTTTTGCCTGGAGAATTCTCATGGACAGAGGAGTCTCGTGGACTATGGTTCATGGGGTCACAAAGAGCCTAACACGACTGAGAGACTAAGCATAGAGGGGCCTGAGCTATACACACCAAGGTGCAAATTGTTCCCCACAAGTAAGATGACTTGTCTAAGCTACTTTTTACAACAGTATTTCTTGAGCAATCTTTCATATCATGTGTTCCCAGAAACCCTTATATAAGAATCTCCTGAAAAAAAAGTGAAAGTGTTATCACTCAGTCCTGTCCCACTCTTTGCAACACCATGAACTGGACCCTGCCAGGCTCCTTTGTCCAGGGAATTCTCCAGGCAAGAATAATGGAGGGTTGCCCTTCCCTTCTCCAGGGGCTTTTCCTGACCCAGGAATGAAGCTGGAGTCTCCTCCATTGCTGGTGGATTGTTTACCAGCTGAGCTACCAAGGTAGCCTTTTCCCTCCTCCTACATACTATTAAAAAATGCAGTTTCCTGGGATGCACCCTAGCATTAGGGTTAGATTCCTGAAATCACGATTTTTATTTATTTATTTATTTGCTGCTACACACCACTTGTGAGGTCTTAGGTCCCCCACAAGGTGTGAAACCTCTACCACCCTAACCCTCACCCCCACGATGCTCCACTCCCCCAAGTGGAAGGGGGAGTCTTAACCACTGGTCTGCCAGGAAAGTTCTGAGTCATGCTTTTAAAGGATTTGCTTCTACCGAGTCATGATAGATTTCAACTTTGTTTCCTTTTCCTCGCTTGATTTTAACACAGCTTCACTTTCCATTTCTTGTTTCATAAAGGCAATCACTCAGAAACTGAGAGAAAGCATCAGCTGACGCCTTCTCCCTACCCTACCTCCCTTATAACAGCTCCTTCAGTGTTGAGGCAGACTCGGAAGAGTTCTGAAGAGCAAATCAGCTTGGACCCGATCTGTTCAGAACAGCAGAGAGCAGATTGCCATCATGAGGTCAGTGAGATAAGGTGCAGGTAGCCTCGATCTTGAATGCAAACTGTAAACCGGAGCTTCTTGAGTGTAGGCAAGTTCCGGAGTTTGTCCTGTGCTTGTGGACTAAAGTTCCTGTATCAGTACGGGCACCTTTTATTTCTGTGACTTTTTCTGGTGTGTGCACTCCCTAAGCTTCACCGAGAGGAGCTGGGAGAGGGGAGCTGGATGAGAGGGAGGCTGGCAGGAGTGATTAGATCCAATCAGGCACTAAATTTGCAGATTGAAATTTAGATCTAAGCGAATTACTCTTTGGGGGGGAATTATTCTTTGGGCGGCTTTTCTGTTGTTTCCTTTAAAAGAACTAAAAGGCTTTCTTTTTGTCATTCTAAAAGGAAACATTTCTTTTCAGCAAATGTTATTAAAGATGAAGTCAGTAGTACAAAGCCAAGTCATGTTGGGAATTCTGCCCTGAAAATTTGATCACTTCAAGATGGGAAATGGAAAAAATCCTTACAGATGGACATTTTTTCCCATTTCTTATATGAAAACAAACCTGAAGCTTAAAGTTTATTTTTATTGCTGTAATGAGAGCTTGTGAGCAACAGAAAATAATTTTTCTTCAAAACATAAGGACATAATTGCTTTCCTGTGTGTGTGTGCTTAGTTACTCAGTTGTGTCCAACTCTGTAGCCGCCCAGGCTCCTCTGCCCATGGGGATTCTCCAGGCAAGAATACTAAGGTGGGTTGTCCTCCAGGGCCTCTTCCCAAATCAGGGATTGAACCCAGGTCTCCTAATTTCTTTCCTAGTACTGATCTAATTTATAATGAGTGAAAGCAGAGCAATGATTGCCTGGGGATGGTGGAGTGTTGGATTGGGCTTGACTAGCAGGGCACACTAGTCAGGGATGATACAAATGGTCTACAAGAAGGTAATGATGGTGGTTACATGGGTATAACCATTTGTCAGAATTCATCAAACTACACTTTAAGTGGGTACATTTTAGTATATGTAAAGTAAAATCTTGGTAAACATGATTTTAAAAGATGTACAGAGATCTGCTTGAGTTCTGCCATCAGATAGAGCCTCAGGAAAGATACAGCCAAAAAAAAAAAAAAAAAAGGAAAACTTTCCCATCAAACGCCAATGGGAAGGAATTGAGAAGCTGATTGATTGGGGAGGGGGCATCCTAGTGATCATTTAGGGAGTGAGTACAAATAGCCCCAAGGGCTCCCAGATGCTCTGCAGGCTTGTATCTGGGGATGGGTGGTTAGAGGAATTTACTGCCAAATGCCCCAGATCACTTTTCCTATATAATGGGCTCCCGATTATGAGTATGTGAACTGTGTCTGCATAAGCGAGTTGACCAGAAAAACCTAGCCCTGCCCAGTGCCTTGGTATCCTGTCTGCCTGAGAAGTTTGGTAGTGACCTGTGCTTGGGTATGTCCAAAGCCACTGACCCAAGAAAGTCTGAGAGAGACTTTCTGGACTATGGGGGACTGAAAGCCACATCAAGGTGCCTGTTCCCAGTTGTTGTTGTTTAATCGCTCAGTCGTGTCCGACTCTTTTGCGACCCATGGACTGTAGACTACAGCCTATCAGACTCCTCTGTCCATGGAATTTTCCCAGGCAAGGATACTGGAGTGGGGTTGCCATTTTCTTCTCCAGGGGATCTTCCCGACCCAAGGATGGAACCCGAGTCTCTTGCTTGGCAGGTGGGTTCTTTACCACTGAGCCACCAGGGGAGCCCTGATCCCAGAGGCTGTGCTAAAAATTGCCAAACAGGGAAGCCACCCGGGGAAACACCTCATACCTGCAGGCTGACTGATGAGTGCCTTCCTCTGTCCAATCCACTGTGGAACTCTGCTGGCCCCCTTACACACTCAGAATTCACTTACAGTGACAACACTGATATGCCAGCGACCACGGCAGTACCAGTTTCCATGTGATCAGTAGTTGCCAAGAGATCTACATGCCTTATATCATCCTACCAATAGCCCCAGGAAGGGAACCCTAATTTTTTACTAGCTTCATTTTGTAGATGAGAAAAATGGGTCTCAGAGAGCAAATTACTTGGCCAAGAGGTCACATAAAAAGTAGGTGTCAGAGCATGGTCATTATTCAGGAGCCACACTCCAGTGCTAACCATCTTCTGGCTCTGGTCAATAGGGAAAAATGTCTTCATGATGCTTATGTTAGAAAGGAGGGGCAGGGACTGGAAGGCCTAGGCCCTTGGGGTCCCTAGTTGGAGAGGGAGGACTATTCCTTAGAGTGCTCAGAACCATGCCTTAGATAAGGGTAAAAGTGGATCTCCCTAGGGCACGGTCTCCTATCATTTGGTTGCAAGGAAAAAAAAAAGGTAATTTAGGAGATATCTTCTAAAATGGTCTGGAATAAATTATAATTATGCTGATTCAGTGTTTGCTAATAGTTTAATATGTATTTCATAGTTTTATCGTAAATCTGTCTTACAAGTTAATGCATTTTCATTTCTGTGGCTCTTTCTGATCTACAGAGTCAGGTGCTGAGGACATCCTCCCAGCAGAGCCAGCAGCTGGTAGCTGGGAAGGGATGAGAGCTGAGGAAATTAGGCTAAGTGATGTGATTCAAGAACTTTCCCAGAGGCTGGTCAAAGAAGTGCTGGGGTTATTTCCCTCTCTTCCAGATTGTCTTGACTCTCTGTCTGATACATTACATGATCTCTCATAAGTAAATGGGAAACTTTTCAAAATACCTCCAGGGACTTCCCTGGCGGTCCAGTGGGTAAGACTCCACACTTCCACTGCAGGGAGCATGGGTTTGATCCCCAGGGAACTAAGATCCCATAGGCCACACAGCCTAAAACACCAAACCAAAACAAAATAAAGTAGCTCCAGGTCTATGCAGCAGAATTTCCAGGATGCCTGTTAAAATGCAGAGTACTGAGCCCAGGTCCACCCCCAGGCTGCATCTGAGTCTCTGGGAAGAGAGCCTGTAATATGCACAGCATCCACAATGCCTTCTTTCAAACTCACAAGCAGTTAAAGAAGCTGTGTAGAAGGGTACTCGCAGCAGGAAACTGAGTTCAGCTCTGCACATTCAGTTTCAGTTTCTCCTCAGGAGGAATCTCACTAGCACTGCCTCAGTTTTGTTTTCCTTTTCTGTTCTATAAAACCACAGACCTAGCCGCTAGCATCCTGAGTGGGAACCTCCTCTGCATTTGCTTGTGATCCACAAGCAGAAAATAAAATCTGCCTGAACCCCAGGTTTTCAGAATTGCAGGGAAACAACTCTACCTTTTTAACTCTCTCCTCCTCCCATAGTTTATATTTTTGTTGGCACAATTTGTATATTTTTACCTAGTGTGTACAGTAACAAATTACTGTAGTTATAGTTATTTTAAAAACTTTTTCCTTTTAATCACTAGATTCACAAATGATTCACCCTCTAAGGCAATAGTATTTTAATGCTAACCCCCTGGATACTGTCTCTGGGTTTCATGTTTCTTCTTATCCAGATCTCAGGACTCCCAACCCAGTATACTTTGCTCTAAAGCATACCTCCAGGTGAGATCAGGTATCAAATATCTAAGCAAACTGGCAACCTAGGGCGTAAGGCTTAGGGAAAATCAACAGAACTGTTTTCCAACATTTAATAGGTTTTGTAATCATGAAGCTACATACATAGCTGGCTATCCTCCTGAATAAACTGTTCAGAATTACCACTCATTTCTTAACATGGCCAGCTTTAGCACTGGTGAACTGGTGGTATGGATGGAATATCCCCAGGAGTTACATACTCCAGGCTCTCTCATAGGTTTAGGAATGTTGAGAGAGCTTTTCTGCTTGCCCTACTTTCTTGAGCAATTGAGATCTTCTGAAGTTTATGACAAGATTGGAATATGTTTCATCTTGGAAGAAGAATCTTTATCAATAAGTGCTTTTAAACTTGATTTGGAAAGATGCCTCTGGTTCATTGATACATCAAAGCCTGCTGTCTGCCCCTACGATGTACCCCCACTACTACCCTTGAGGGGGAAAAAGTGTCATCAGACTGGCAAGGTGATTTCTGGTTCTTTCCAATTTTATGGTACCAAGAATCTACTGATAAAAAAGGAAGAGTACAATATCCATAAACTATACCCCAAGCCCCAGGAAAATACAGACATGAGAACACATTTTGAGAACTTAGGTAATTTATTTAACTAAATAAGGCAAGTGATTTCCCTTGGTATCTTCCAACTACAAAACACAAATATGTCCATTTTGTTTGTCATTTTTCCAAACAGATTTATTCTCTCTGGGGATCTGGCCTATTTAGAGGGACTGCTTCAGTCAAACTGAAACTAGGCCTTCATGGGTCTTTGTGTCACTGTAGGGAGGTGTGGAAAAGAACAAAATCATGTAACATAGTGGCAAACATCCCTGGGCTTTCATTGCTATCTTTACATGGTTCCTAACCAGACTGTGAGCTCTGAGGGTCAGAGATTACCTTTAGTTTTCTCAGCATCCCTAAACACTAACAAAGTGACACAAAGAGGTTGCCTTGTGAAAGGTCACTGGATGGCTAAACCTGACTTCATAACTGAAACAGGCAAGAGAGAACTTAGTTCCTCTGCGGTGCTCTCCTCTTATCCACCGTGTCTCCTGCATTAAGAGCTAATGCACTAAGCCACCAGGGAAGCCTAAAAATTTTTAGGCATGATTATTTTGCCAGCTTTAGAAAAAAGTTTTTCAGGACAAATTTTTTATACTCTACTTATTTGAACAAATAAAGATTCTCAGCTAATGCTTGCTAACATACACACATACACACACACATATAAAATGATAAAGACAGCATGAGGGCAACAGAGAGAGAGATTTAGTCTAAGGAACTGGCTCAAGTGATTATGAAGGCTGAGACAATCCATGATCACCTGTCTGTGAGCTGCAGACCCAGGGAAGCCAGTGGAATATTTCCGGTCTTGAGTCCAAAGACCTGAAAATTGGAGGGCTAACGGTGTAAGTCACAGTCAGAAGGGAGGAGAAGACCAAAGTCCCAGCGCACGCAGACAGGCAGAGAGAGCAAAGTGACCCTTCCTGTGCCTTTCTGTTCTACTCAGGCCTCCAACAGACTGGACGATGTCCAGCCACGCTGGGGAGGGCAATCTGCTTTACTCAGCCAACTGATTCAAATGCTCTTCTCTTCTGGGAACATCCTGGCAGACACGACCAGAACTAATCTTTAACTTGATAGGCTGGACACCCCAGGACGCAGTCAGGTTGACACACAAAATAACCCGTACTTGCATCACAGGGTACCACGCTTGGCAGGTGCATATCACAGTGACTATGTTTACTTTCTCCACAGTGAGAACAACAAGACTTCTCTGGAGCAAATCCTTCCACAGCTGAAATGCCATTTCACATGGAACTTATTTAAGGAAGAAAGGGTCTCTCATGACCTCGAAGACAGAGTGTGTAACCAGATTGAATTTTTAAACTCTGAGTTCAAAGCTACAAAGTACAACTTGTTGGCCTACATAAAACACTTAAAGGGTCAAAACAAAGCAGCTCTGGAATGCTTACAGCAAGCCGAAGAGTGCATCCAGCGAGAGCATGCTGACCAGGCAGAAGTCAGAAGCCTGGTCACCTGGGGAAACTACGCCTGGGTCTACTATCACCTGGGAAGATTCGCAGAAGCTCAGGTTTATGTTGACAAGGTGAAACAAGTCTGTGAGAAGTTCTCAAATCCTTACAGTATTGAATGTCCTGAGCTGGACTGTGAGGAAGGGTGGACCCTGGTAAAGTGTGGTGGGAAAAAAAATGAAAGGGCAAAGGTGTATTTTCAGAAGGCTCTAGAAGAGAAACCCAACAACCCAGAATTCTCCTCTGGACTGGCCATTGCGATGTACTACCTGAATGACAGGCCAGAGCAGCAGTCCTCTGTGGACATTCTGAAGCAGGCCGTTGAGCTGAGTCCTGACAATCAGTACATCAAAGTTCTCCTGGCCCTGACGCTGCAGAAGATGAACGAACAAGCTGAAGGGGAACAGCTGGTTGTAGAGGCTCTGGAAAAAGCTGCTTGTCAAACAGATGTCCTTCGCAGTGCGGCCAGATTTTACCAAGGAAAAGGTGATCTAGGCAAAGCAATTGAACTGTTGCTAAGGGCACTGGAATCCATACCAAACAACCCCTACCTCTATCACCAGATTGCATGCTGCTACAGGGCAAAAGTCAAACAAATTCAACATACAGGAGAATCTGAAGCTAGTGGGAATGGAAAGAAGATTGAAGAACTAAGAGAACATGCTAGAAACTATGTGAATAAAGCGATTGAGAAGGGACTAAATCCTCTGCATGCATATTCTGATGAGTTCCTGGAAAATGAAGAACATTATCAGACAGCTTTCAGTAAGGAGCCCCCCAAGACCAAGGACCAAGAGCTCCATCAGCATGACTGCAATCCTCAGGAGGATCGTGAGATACCTGAAGACACTGCAGCCCAATGTTCTTTAGACAGTTTACCCATAAGCACAAAATCAACTGAGAAAGAAAAGATGAAATTCCAGCTACCGAATGTAGCTGAAGACCAGCTACCAGAGAATGTACCGTATTCTTGGTCTCTCCAAGGCTTAATTCACAAGATGAATGGAGAGCTGCTGCAGGCGGCTGAATGTTATGAGAAGGCACTGGGCCACCTCCTAAGGAACAGCCCTTCGGGCATAGGCAGCATTTTCCTGCCAGCAACTGAGCGTGAAGAAGGCAGTGAGGAAATGGAGCAGGGTGCAGACAGCTCTATACTCAGAGAGCTTCTCAGTCCCTGAACTGAGACAGAGAGGAAGAAAAGGAACAGAGAGTCAGGGAGCGGAAGACTGGCATTGTAGAGGAGAAGGCGGGGAAAGCCAATCCCCAATCTGAGCTTACTGAGCAAGATGGTCCTGCTCATCACTTTAGGGCATGTTTCTAGAGAGTGGCTTGCTCATGACTGTCTTCCCTGTCCATACCAGCTACACACAGTTCTCTGGTCTTCAGGTCTTAAACTGCCAGCAGAAATAGTGCTTCAGGCCTGCATGAGGCATTCCATTCTCCAGACAGCCCTGTGTCTGCCCTTCTTGCCAGGGTCATAACTGGCAACTATCAACAGAATCTCATGCCCTTCATCCCATTATTATCCAGGCTTCTGGGCCCCCTGGAAGATTAGTTTTTGACCAGCCCTGGAATGTTGCTTATGTCTTGCTCTTGGCTTCAGCTATATATTATTTTTGTTAGTGATACTACAATAAATATATATTCTTGATTTGTTGTTGTTTAGTCGCTATGTCCAACTCTTTTGTGAGCCCATGGACTGCAGCCCCACCAGGTTCCTCTGTTCATGGGATTTCCCAGGCAAGAATACTGGAGTGGGTTGCCATTTCCTCCTCCAGGGGAATCTTTCCAACCTAGGGACAGAACCCGAGTCTCCCTCATTGCAAGCAGATTCTTTACCACTGAGCCAGCTAAGAAACTCATGTTCTTGATAGTAATACTATAATAAATTTTAAAATTTCAACTTGGGATAGATTTAATTGTATGGTTTGTGTGTGTGTGTGTATGTGTGTGTGTGTGTGTGTGTGTGTGTGTGTGTGTGTGACTAACAGTGACATCAATTCTCAAACTTTCCCTTGCAATGGATGGTAAGTAATTGCCACAGCCATACTAGGCACACCCATTTTAGCTTCTCCTTGTCACTAACACCCTTACCCTGTAGCCAGTCCATCTGTGGTCTCTGGGAACTGTGACTCTCATTCCAGCCCAGGGGCCTCAGCTGAGCCCAGTGCCCTGTTAGCATCTACTGCTGTTGACCAAGGTGCATCAGAGTGTAAAGGGTACCAAGACTAGGCTGGCCAAAGATCTTTAACCTCCAGGGTGAATAAAAACAAGTATTCTCCTCTCAGCTGGGAGATCCACAAGGGTTGTTTGCTTTGTGCAACCAAGTGATGGACCAAGAGCCCTATCAAACTCTGCTCAACCCACTAAAAGGCTGGCACTCATACGTTTTTCCAGTGATATTGTCTGATTGACTGTGTGCAGAGGAAAATTGTTAAATTAATATGCCAGATCCCAGAGAAGACAGAAGACTGGCATTCCCACTTGGACTGTGAGTAGAAAGCCAGAAAGTTGAGTCTTCGTCACGCAGCAGAGGAATCCTGAAAAGCTATTTAGTCAGCTACACTGGCTGCAGGAGCAGCAGACTTCAGTGAGGGTGCCCTCCACCCCTGAGTTCCAGCAAGGCTGGGGAGCCATTAGGCATCCAGCAGTGAACTCTTGACTCCAGGCTAGCCTTGACCTGGAGCAGCACTGTCTCATGTGACCAGTTCCAGAGGGGACACTGGGCCCCATGAGGGATATGACCATGGAGACTTACACTGAAAGCCTGATTGAGGCACAAGGGTGATTTGGGATGAAGGCAGGGACTGGCTCTTTCTTGCCCTCAAAGACAGCTAGAGCTCTGGGGTACGTGAGGAATTACCTATCTTTATGCCTACATATATACTCAAGGGCACAAAGAGTTTGGATACTCAGGGGAAACTGGAGGCTTTCTGCACGGCTACTCCAACAGGGGTATCTAGTCCCATCCTCAACTATATAGGTAGCTGACTCACAGAAGGATCATGAACACTGCCCAACGCTGTCCCTCCGCACTCAGAGGGAGTCTTATTCACCCTCGAGATGGTGCTGAGGCTTCCCAGAAGACACAGCTGACTGGACCTGACCTACAAACTGGGCTGTGATTTATTTTTCACTTGGATAATCTTATTGAAAAGGTGCCTGCACAGTGACAATCCACCTTTGTCTGAGAACACATCCCCAACCCACACTTCCTGGTGTGTGACTCTGATCTCACAGATCTTTGCCTCTGGAGACAGAAGAGTCATGTGAACTGCTGGTGTTCATTGTCATCTGCTCCTTCTTACTACCTGGGGCCATACTCAGTGTTACCCAATTAGTACCCAGTGGGAACTTCCAGATCAATTCCATTTTACCTCCACCCTGACTGTCACAAATACCTGTATTGCAGGTTTGACCTGCTGTCACATAGCATGTCCTGGGAGCTTCTAAGATTGTCCACAAAAAGACAGTTGGAGGAGTGGGGTAAATCTCCACAAAGGCAATCACGGACCTCTCCCCTTAAGTGTGTCAGACCAAGGAGGCAGGGACTCCATCTCCTTTGTTCACAACTGTGTGCATATCCCCCAAAATAATGCCTGGAATGAATTAGGCTCTTAAAATTTTTTGATGAATGAAGGAATGTGTGTGCATGCTCAGTTGGTTCAGTTATGTCAGACTCTTTGCAACCCCATGGACTGTAGCCGGCCAGGCTCCTCTGTCCATGGGATTTCCCAGGTAAGAATACTGGAGTGGATTGCCATTTTCTTCTCCAGGGGATCTTCCTGACCCAGGGATTGAACCTGCATCTCCTATACTGGCAGGAGAGTTCTTTACCACTGAGCCACCAGGGAAGCCCTCTAAGCTCACTGTCAGCACCTAAAATCGGTAGGGAAGTTATGAGGCTCAAAAAGGTTTAGTAACCTAACTGAGGCCACACAGGAACAGAACTGGCAAAAAATGATTAAATAAAGGAGAAACAACGGGCGATGGCCTTGCAAATTGCCTTCTTTTTTGAAGATGGGATGCAAAAGGCTTGAGAGTTTATACTACTATTAGTTTTTTAAAAGATGTATTTTTCTCTAAACATTAGAGAATGGATATCCTCAACATCGCCACAGTAACAGCCATTAGCATATGTAAATGCTTAACATGTAGACTTCAAGACTCCTAGGTCTCCATGAATTTGACTTTAGAATGTGTTTCTATAGAGACAAGAGAGCTCACTGGGGTAAGAGAATGGTCTCTGGAGTCAAGCTCCAGCTTGACTGATGAAGGATGTCTTGATGTTTTCTTCCTTTCTTCCCCAGCCTACTGAATGAAACTGCACTAATTCCAAACACCTTCCTCTCTGCAAAAGAGGTTATTCATGACATTTTCTGGAAAAGGGACAGTTCAACTGAAGTATATTTCTAGATCAACAGCAGGCATGGCTGCCTCCCCACCACTCCTCTTCTTGTCATTCCAAATCAAGCATCTAACAAGTCAAGAAAAGGGACTCAAAGGTAGCCATCTGCCATTGAAGTGACAGTCAGATGTACTCCCTGACCCTGAGGATCTCTTTACTTGATTCAGTTTCAGAGTTTTTACAGCATCAGTACCTGGGTCCCTAAAATTGTTTCTGGCTCTCAATCATTGACTAACCTGGTCCTGACAGTTGTCCAAAAGAAAACAGTGTGTCAGAAATACAGTTCCTGGGTAAAAGCAAGCAAAGGTGCTTTTCTAATGACTCCTGTATTCTGTATACATTCTGGACCCAGCATCCCATCTTCTCAAAGCTTGAACTGATGATGGCTCAGCAAACCAGTACATCTTACTCATGGAAAAGTTTTTCTTCAACTATGTTATGAAACTATGTATTGGCTTGGAAATCTGCCTTTCTTCAAGATTCATGTCAATTGTGTTATGGCCTGAGCTGACTCCCCTTGTGCCATTCTATCTCAAAATGCATGTTGTGGGAGAGGGACCTGTTGCAACTCTCTCAGTCTCGGGGTGTTTCTTTTATCTGATTAGCAGCTTGCTAACAGGTATAAAACACCTTGCTAAAAACTAGCAAGGGGGCACTCTTTCTGTCCCCTTCTGATGTCTATGTCAGAAGCTTTCTCCATCTCTTTTTATACTTTAATAAAACTCTGCTACACAAAAGCTCCAAGTGATCAAGGCTCGTCTCTGGCCCCAGATCAAATTCCTCTACTCTGGAGGCCACAAATCCTGGGGTCATTCATGGCTCTCAGCCACAACCTTTCACAGGGTTGGGGAGGGCACTGAAACCAGCTATTAGCTATATCCAGCAGCAGTTAGGAATTCAAACACTGGATGATGCCTTAACAATCTTATCATACAAAAAGGCACTGATATACTTTGCTTCTCTGTGATTGGCTTAAGGGTAGGTGAGCAGCAGAAAATATTTTGCCCTGGCAAGTGTACTGACCTGAAAAAAAATCATCAAAAGACATATGAGAAGAAATGAAAGGTGTGAAGTTAGGGACCGTGATAATAAGCTCCAACAGTGCAATGAGCAGAGATGAGATGTCAGGGAATAGGTAGGGAACTTGCCGTTAACAAAGGTGTCAGATTGGAGAGCAGGGCCTGACCCCTAGTTCCTCCCAGTTGCTCTGTGGTGCAATATTAGGTGTAGGGCTAGTCCAAGTATCATTCAATGAATTTCATTAAGATTTTGGAAAGTGCCCTAGTGTTGGCTCTAGACCTATTTGAGTCTCATCTCCAATCTGCAGTGTTGGGAAAAAGTATTTTGACTTCTGTGATTCTAAAATATCCTGAAATAAAACCTGGAAATAATAATTATCCCTCCCAGTGTTTCATAAAGATTAAATGGTATCTTTATAAGTATTAAGGTAGACCAGATATACAAAGAATAAAGCCTATATAACACAATAAAAAGATCTGGGTAGTATGCAAAACGTATCTTTATAAATGCCTAGCTGCTTCAGGAAGAGACTAGAGAATTCCAAGAAGTCCAGAAATAACAACTAAGAGAATGCACATGAATAAGAACTCATTAGCTCTGGTGATACACATCTCTTGCTGTGGTTGAGACCATTAGTTTTAACAGACCATCGTCAAGGAAATAGAAGACAAAGCCTGGAACCCACACATGGGAGGTTATATCATAGAGCCTACGTTAAACCTGGGTCCACACAGAGGATGAACTAGAAAAACTAACACATCACAGACCTAAATGTTGGGGAAGACACCTGCTTTTTCTAGTTTTGACCCTAGGTGGAGAAGAAAAAAGTCTTTCCTCCCTAGATGAAGGGTGTCGACTCCATGCTGAATGTAAGCATCATACCCCAGACTGGGGAGATCTGGGCTGGAACTCAGAATGGGGAAGTTGGTGAGGGGGAGTGTTATGGAGGAACTTATCAGAGCATTACTCAGCAGCCAGGCTCAAGAAATGACTACATCTGCTTTTTTTTTTTTTCCTTTTTCTTTTCCCCTGGGAACTGATTTAACCTTTTCTTCTTCCTAAATAGTAACACAGACTTTTACTACTTTTGGTCCACCCAAACTCAACTTTAGGAATGTTTCAGAACTTCTTCCTCCCACTTGCAGGAGGGAATTAAAGCCTAAGGCATCGCCCTGCCAGCATGTTTTTCCCTTCACTCTAGCCAGCTGGGCCTAAAGAAGCCGGAGAACCCACAAGCCAACTCTGTTGAGGCTGGATTTATAATTTTCAAATTCCACAGGTAACTGTTATCTCTTACCAACAGAAAGGAGCTCAGCTGCAATTTTAAGCAATTAAAGGGAGGTAAAGAGCTTTTCCTATACCTATTGACTCTCAATTGTCTTTAGCTCAAAAATAATCCATATGCAGAAGCAGCATATTTTAGGGTGGCACATTTTGGTACCCTTCAATAACACTGTAATAGAAGATCAATAAATTTTCAGAAAAATAATGAGACAAAGGAAAAGGGTTTTATGTTCTTAGAGGTAGCCAACTGTGGGAAGGTAAATACAGGGGAAAACTAATGGAAGGTAGGGCTTCCCAGGTGGTGCAGTGGTAGAGAATCCACATGCCAATGTAGGAGACACCAGAGATGGGGGTTCAATCCCTAGATTGGGAAGAAGCCCTGAAGTAGGAAACAGTAACCTGCTCTAGGATTCTGGCCTGCGAAATCCCACGGACAAAGAAGCCTGGCGGGCTACCAAGAGTCGGCCACAAATGGACGACTGAGCACACACACAATGGAAGAAGAGAAAGATTACTTTGGCAGGGTTTGTCTGCATAGACTCTCTGAGTGCCATCTAATCTCTGGTAATAAGGTTGCAACCTTCTTCTTGGTACAGAAATAGGAGGGCAAAGAGCTTTTCTTGTGTCTCCTTCTTCTCAACTGATTTCAGCGCCAATAATCTTTATGCTTGAATGACATATTTTGGGGTAGGATACTCTGAACCTCTTCAACAACAAAAGGATACATGGCAAAATCGGCAAGAGAAAGGCACGTGAATTAAACCAAATACAATTTTCCAAGTGGAGTCACACCAGATGTGCTTGATTCCTACAGCATCAAATTATGACAACACATGTTGTTCTTGTCTACCGGAAAAGCTCACTAGAGACCTCGCACCCAAGGCTTCTCAAGGAGGTTGGCCACATAGGCAGCATCTATCCAGTATGTACCCAAATTCCAGACTCTCAGGAGGATAGCACTAAATTGCCATAAACCATAGTGTTTGTACAGTTTCGGCACAATGAAGCTGTTTGTATCAGAAAATAGTGTTCCCAGAGATCAACCATCAAGTAGGCTTTTCTACAAACAGTCTCAAGCCTGTTAACTCTTTTCTGCACAGAGGTGTATCTCCAAGGAGATACTTGAGTTGAAGTACTTAGATCTTAATCTCAGATTCCCCAGGGAAGGGACAGCCAGATGATCAAGACCTACTCAGAGCTTATTAGAAATCTACATGAATGTGGAGAAGTAGTTGGACAGACAACAACTAAGAAGCCATCATTAACATGAGCCTAGTTCCCAGCTCACGCCCCAGTATGAACAAGTCACTCTCCTTTTCATCACATGCATTAGGAACTGGGCCCCACAGCAGAAGGTGAGCAGCTCACCATCACCTGCATTACCACCTGAACCATCCTGCCCCCTCCATCCATGGAAAACTTCTTTTCCACTGGTCTCTGCTGCCAAAAGGTTGAGGGCCACTGACATGCATTATTAATTTTGTAACAAAATGCTATTTGGGGATCTGGGAAATATTTCTGTAATCACTCTCCAAAAGTCAAGGTATTCCGTAACTACAGATTATATACACACTGTTCAAATGCAGAGAAAACATATATGATAAAAAATTAAAATATTAATTGATTTGATAAAAATGGCATTTTTGGTTCAAAGCATAGAATAGGTGCTTTAATTATGTTTAAGTTTCTGATGAGAAATGAAGTATTTCCTGCCATCTCAGTAAACAAGTATGTCACTGTCATCAGTGATACCAGCCTTCAAAATGTAAATTTCTGAGCCCTACCAGGAAGGAGAATAATACCTGCCCAATATGGCAGCCATCAGCTGCAGCCACTCCCTATGGTGTGCACTGAGGAACTCAGGCTATAAAAAAAAAAAACACCCAGGAAACTGGCCCCAGATAGCTGAGATGCATATGAAAGGGGTGATTTCAGGGAGCCCAGACTCCTGAATCTTCCTATACATAGAAAAGCACTAAGTTCCTTAACTTGAGCTATCTGAAAGTGAAAGTGTTAGTCACTCAGTTGTGTCTGACTCTTTGTGGCCCCATGAACTGTAACGCACCAGGCTCCTCTGCCCATGGAATTCTCCATACTGGAGTGGGTTGCCGTTTCCTTTTCCAGGGGATCTTCACCACCCAGGGATCAAACCTGGGCCTTGCACACTGCAGGGAGACTCTTTACCAACTAAGTCACCAGGGAGCCTGAACTATCTGGTTTTCCTTAATTAACAATAATCTTTTGCTATTCAGACTATATGCCCCTTGGTTGCAAACTTCTATGTAACCTGACTCCCCACCCCCGCCTCCATGGAGCAGTTCTCTCAGGGTTAATTGAGATGCTATCTCCCAGTCTTGATGTCCTAAAAACTCCTACCAAATAAAACATAACTCTCAACTTTTAGGTTGTGATTATTTTTTAAGTTGACACTGAAGACAAACAGTTTAGAATCATACGTGTGATCTTTAATAAAAGAAGAGGCTCATGAGTCTGGCAGGAACTCTTGTATGTTATCCAACAGGTTAAGGGGCTGAGGCTTAGCCAGCTTTCTCAAGCAGAGATGAGGATCAGTGGGTCACGAGGCAACTGAAACTTCTCTGATGAACGAAGAAGTTTTAGCTCTTCTTAAGTAAGAAACACTAGGAAACAAGAAAAAAGCACATGAAGGCAGGTTCATGTTTGTAGAAGAACACAGGCGCTGCTGTACGCATTGTCTCTTCTGTGCTTTAGGAAGAGGACAGAGGTATTGCCCATTCTCTTGATGGGGGCAAAAAAGGCCAAAGAAAAGGAAGTTTCCAAAGCAAGGCCTTTCAGAGTCAGGGCTACAAATACAGTTCCAGGTTATATTTTTAGGAATTGTAAACTCTAAATGATCATGAAATTTCCCCTAATAACCTCTTTTGTTATAGTGATAAGAAACTGAGGCCCAGAGGATGAGAGCAAGTGGGTCACAACATAGCCTATGTGCACAGGCCACCTGGCTCTAGGTCCAGTCCTCATTCCACAGTGCTGCGTATTCTAAGTTCCAGTACTGTTGCAATAGGCCACTTTGACCCCACAGAGAGGTAGCATGAAAAAGCTGCAACTCACAACTTCCCTCTCAGAGAGTTTAAAGTTTTGGTTTCATTTCCTTCAAATTGCATCTCCTTGCCATATTTGTTTCCTTTTTTGGTTATGATATTCCTGCAGTTGTTATAGGTCTTTTCCCCCCTCAATCAAATTTGACACCAACTCTACATCTCTCAGATTCTCTGAATACCAACTGGTTGTCCAACAATTCTACTCTGTTCTAACTCTAACTACCTGAAGTTAGCATCAGTCCCCACAAGTCTAGGGTGTAATCCAATTAGATTATCCTCTCTTTAGTCACCACTTACAAGTAGTAGGTCCTCAAGTCATGCTTATTTCTGTCTGACTTAGCTTCACTTTCAGGAGTTCCCATAAACGCTTCCTCAGTTTTGGAAGGGTTTTGATAATTCACTAGAACCACTCACAGAACTCAGCAAAGTGTTTTACTTATTACTGCCAGTTTGCTATAAAGGATGCAGCTCAGCAAAAGCCAAACGGAAAAGATGCACAGGACGATGTGTAGGGGAGAGTGGCATGGAGATGGCACACTCTCTTCTGGTATACCATCTTCCCACACTGCCTAATCCGAAACCTCTCTGAACCCCACTGTGCAGGGATTTTTATGAACATTTACATTACGCAGGCATGACTGATTATATGATATCACTTATATGTGGAATCTACAAAATAGTACAAATGAACTTATTTACAAAACCAAAACACTAACATACATAGAATACAAACTTATGGTTACCAAAGGGGCAGGAGGGTGAGATAAATTGGGAATATGGGATTAACAAACACATACTACCACATATAAAATAGATAAATAACAAGAATTTACTGTGCAGCTCAGGGAACTATAATTCAATATCTTGTAACAAATTATAATGGAAAGGAATTTTTAAAAGAATATAGCTATTTACATGGAAATATATATATATAATTGAATCAGTCTGCTATATAACTGAAATTAACACAAACTGTAAATCAACTATACTTCATTTTAAAAAACAGACTATGTAGAGGCACATTGCTTTTTTTTCTTTTTAATTGTAGTTGATCTACAATGTTGTGCCAATCTCTTCTATACAGCAAAATGACTCAGTTATACATATAGATACATACACATTCTTTTTTAATATTCTTTTCCATTATGGTTTATCATAGGATATTCAGCATAGTTCCCTATTCTATGCAGGACTTAATTGTTTATCCATTCTGAATGTAATATTTTGCATCTACCAACCCCAAAATCCCAGTCCATCTCTCTTCCTCCATTTCCCCCACCCTTGGCAACCACAAATCTGTTCTCTCTGTGTGTCCGTTTCTGTTTTGTAGATAGGTTCCTTTGGATTTTAGATTCCACATATAACTGATATCATATTTGCATTTCTCTTTCTGACTTACTTCACTTAGTATGATAATCTTTAGTTGCATTCGTGTTCCTATAAATGGCATTATTTCATTCTTTTATGCCTGAGTAGTATTCCATTGGAGAAGGCAATGGCACCCCACTCCAGTACTCTTTTGCCTGGAAAATCCCATGGTCAGAGGAGCCTGGTGGGCTGCCGTCTATGGGGTCGCACAGAGTCGGACACGACTGAAGCAACTTAGCACCTGCAGCAGCAGTATTCCATTGTATATATGTACCACATCTTTATCCATTCATCTTCTGATGGACATTTATGTTGTTTCCATGCTTTCGCTATTGTGAATACTGCTGTTATGACCACAGGGATTTAAGTTTTATCCAGGTGTATTCCCAGGAGAGGGATTGCTGGATTATAGGGTAATTCTATTTTTATGTTTCCTAGGGAACCTTCATACTGTTTTCCACAGTGGGTGTACCAACTTACATTCCCACCAACAGTGTAGGAGGGTTCCCTTTTCTTCACATCCTCTCCAGCATTTGTTATTTGCAGACATTTTAATGACGGCCATTCTGACTGGTGTGAGGTGGGGTACCTCATTGTAGTTTTGATTTGCACTTCTCTAATAATTAGTGATATTGGGCATCTTTCATAAGAAGCACTTTTCTTAAATGTCCTATTACAAAGCTTGCTTAGTAAGAGCAGCAGTGTTCTTAAAACAATGAGTGGGAAAGCTATCTTAATTCCAAAGGAGATAAAACTTGTGTAGCACTTTCTAATGCAGTGACAATTTTCCAGGGGACACTTAGAGACTGTTCACCAGACTGTTCACCAGAGAACACAGACCTGGGTTAGGAGGGGAGACAGGTATCGGGCTAGTCTTAGATCCTTTCAGGCTATATTAATTAAATCCAAATGGGAAGCAGCAGCAGCTACTTTCAAAAATGGCCATTTTTCTGTTATTGATTCAAAGTTAGGGGTTATTTTTTCACTACAAAATTGTCATTTCTATGAAATTTGCTTTTCACTAAATCAACTGTTCTCAAAGTGTGGTCCCCTGACCAGGAGCATCAGCATCCCCAAGGAACTTATTAAAAGTGCAGATTCTCAGGCCCCACCCTAGACCTACTGACTCAAACTCTGGGGTGGGGTCCATCAACCTGTATTACAGGTCTTCCTGGTGATCATGAGAAGCCGGTCTACTAGATGTTAGAAAATACGCAATCTTATCGGAGTTGTGATGTCTTTCATATGACCCTTTCTTTCTTGGTTTGGTTAGAACTGGGAAACTGCAGAAAATATCCTCTGCTCAGAAGCATTCCTATCTACTAGAGTCCTCCCATCTGACATGGCAGTCTGTGAGAGAGGCAGGCCTTACAGTAAAAGATTCCCTGCATCAGGATTCCTCTTCTAGCACACATCTCTACCTGTCTCATGACGAGGCTGCAAGGAAGGTCTGCAATGGAATTCAGCACAAAAGTGTCCAGGTCTCTCTTTGTAATAGAACGATTGTTGGTCATGAAATGATGTTAGTGATGTCTGCATTGAGGGCTAACAGGACGCAAGCCCTGCTGCTCCCCCAGCCCTTAACAAGGCCCCGAAGAGACTTTGCAGAGGGCCATAATTATGCTTGCAGACCTTCCTGATCTTAGGCAGACTGAAGGGGCTCTGAACCATCCTGGAATGAATAAAATCCACATGAAAACACACCTGATCCCAGATGAGACAGGGATGGAGAAGAAGACTGAGCTCCTCCTTCCACTCATGCTCACTGATAAAAACAGCTTAAGGGAAAAGGAACCAGGATAATGCCTGGCAACTATCAGTAACAAATTTCTGTCACATACACAGGAGGGTCAGGTCACCACACACATGTACTCACTTACAACTTCATAATAATACTTTCAGTTCAGTTCAGTTGCTCAGTCACATCCAACTCTTTGCGACCCAAGAATCGCAGCACACCAGGCCCCTCTGTCCACCACCAACACCCGGAGTCTACCCAAACCCATGTCCATTGAGTAGGTGATGCCATCCAACCATCTCATCCTCTGTCGTCCCCTTCTCTTCCTGCCTTCAATCTTTCCCAGAATCAGGGTCTTTTCCAATGAGTCAGCTCTTTGCATCAGGTGGCCAAACTATTGGAGTTTCAGCTTCAACATCAGTCCTTCCAATGAACACCCAGGACTGATGTCCTTTAGGATAGACGGGTTGGATCTTCTTGCAGTCCAAGGGACTCTCAAGAGTCTTCTCTAACACCACAGTTCAAAAGCATCAATTCTTTGGTGCTCAGCTTTCTTTATAGTCCAGCTCTCACATCCATACATGACTACTAGAAAAACCATAGCCTTAACTACACAGACCTTTATTAACAAAGTAATGTCTCTGCTTTTTAATATGCTATCTAGATTGGTCATAACTTTCCTTCCAAGGAGTAAGCGTCTTTTAATTTCATGGCTGCAATCACCATCTGCAGTGATTTTGGAGTCCGAAAAAACAAAGTCTGACACTGTTTCCCCACCTATTTGCCATGAAGTGATAGGACTGGATGCCATGATCTTAGTTTTCTGAATGTTGAGCTTTAAGTCAACTTTTTCACTATGCTCTTTCACTTTCATCAAGAGGCTCTTTAGTTCTTTTTCACTTTCTGCCATAAGGGTGGTGTTATCTGCATATCTGAGGTTATTGATATTTCTCCCAGCAATCTTGATTCCAGCTTGTGCTTCCTCCAGCCCAGCATTTCTCATGATATACTCTGCATGTAAGTTAAATAAGCAGGGTGACCATATACAGCCTTGACGTACTCCTTTTCCTATTTGGAACCAGTCTGTTGTTCCATGTCCAGTTCTAACTGTTGCTTCCTGACCTGCATACAGGTTTCTCAAGAGGCAGGTCAGGTGGTCTGGTATTCCCATCTCTGTAAGAATTTTCCACAGTTTATTGTGATCCACATAGTCAAGGCCTTGGTATAGTCAATAAAGCAGAAATAGATGTTTTTCTGGAATTCTCGTGCATTTTCAATGATCCAGCAGATGTTGGCAATTTGATCTCTTGGTTCCTCTGCCTTTTCTAAAACCAGCTTGAACATCTGGAAGTTCATAGTTCACGTACTGCTGAAGTCTGGCTTGGAGAATGTTGTGCATTACTTTACTAGCATGTGAGATGAGTGCAATTGTGTGGTAGTTTGAGCATTCTTTGGCATTGCCTTTCTTTGGATTGCAATAAAAACTGAACTTTTCCAGTCCTGTGGTCACTGTTGAGTTTTCCAAATTTGCTTGCATATTGAGTGCAGCACTTTCACAGCATCATCTTTCAGGATTTGAAATAGCTCAACTGGAATTTCATCACTTCCACTAGCTTTGTTCGTACTGATGCTTCCTAAGGCCCACTTGACTTCACATTCCAGGATGTCTGGCTCTAGGTGAGTGATCACACCATTGTGATTATCTGGGTCTTGAAGATCTTTTTTGTACAGTTCTTCTGTGTATTCTTGCCACCTCTTAATATCTTCTGCTTCTTTTAGGTCCATACCATTTCTGTCCTTTTCAAGCCCATCTTTGCATGAAATGCTCCCTTGGTATCTCTAATTTTCTTGAAGAGATCTTTAGTCTTTCCCATTCTATTGTTTCCCTCTATGTAATAATACTTACATGACTAATAATAGTATACTGTGTGTACTCACTAAGAACAGGAAGGCTTTAAATTCTCTGCATTCTTATCTCAGACAGTGAGGATACCTCTGTGATGACATTCTACTCCATAATCTTCCAAGCATGAGGCAAGAACAGAGGAAAGATGACACATGATGACATTCTACTCCATAATCTTCCAAGCATGAGGCAAGAACAGAGGAAAGATGACACATGTTGATGAATTACTATGTATAAGAGCAAGAATTCTCTTCTGGCAGGTTGGCAGGGCAGCCCTGTAAGGCAGGTGTGCATTTGAAGTTCTGTAGGGCCACTGAAGGCTGAAATTCAGATTCTATGTTTTTTGTATATTCTATGTTTGAGTGGAGGTAAAAAAAAAAAAAAAAAAAAAAAACTCAGGTTTCCCTGGTGGCTCAGATGGTAAAGAATCAGACTGCAATACAGGAGACTAGGGCTCAATCCCTGGGTCAGGAAGATTCCCTGGAGAAGGAAATGGCTACCCACTCTAGTATTCTTGCCTGGAGACTCCCATGGGTAGAGAAGCCTGGCAGGCTACAGTCCATGGGGTCACAAAGAGTTGGACATGACAGGGCAACTAACTTGTTTTTTTTTTCATTTCAGAAAAACACAGAGGTAACTTATATAGCAGTAGAAGGTGTGAGGCAAGGAAGTCAAGGGAATAGAAACCCTACCAAGAATTTTTTAAAAATATTGTGGGGCAGGGCGGGGTTTACTTCTATAGGCCCATGGAATTAAAAGGCTGTCATGCTATCTTCATTCCTGAGAGCTGGAATTGACCAGTGGCAGAGGGTGAAGGAGTCTGGGTGGGTCATTCAGATGACACCTAGGGAACACACAAGTAACACCATTTCAACTTTGTGGATACTAAACAGAGCAGATGTATCAGATCTAAACAGAAGAAAACTACTGGAGCAGGAATACCATCTTTTCCTTGTAAACAAGGTCTGATTAAGTTAAAACGACACATATGATGAAATGTTTTATCAATTAATCATGTTGATTATCTTCTTACACAACAACAACAACAACAAAATAAGATAAATTGATGAATAGATCCAGAAGTTGATGGCTGAATACGTGACAAAGCAAACATAGCAAAATGTTAACTGAAGAATCTAGGTGGTGAGTACATTAGCATTTGTTGGAAAATTCTCTGAACTCTATGTTTAATGATGTTCATAATAAAGTATTAGGATAAAAAAGTAAAAAAAAGAAGTATTTAGAAAGTAAATCAAAACAAGGAAAATGAACATATAGATATATATTCATACATACGATAAAGGCTAAGACCGCATACAGAAGTATTCAAAGTGATTTTCATTTAACACATTGTAATTCAACTTTTTAAAAGGATATATCTTGTGGACAAAAGAACAGCAAATAAGCAATCATTTTGAACTATTTTAATTTTGTTATTCTGAGACTTCTTAGTGTATTATGGAATAGAACATATGTACACTGGTATCACTTAGAAAAGAGATATTCAATTCAGAAGAAAAGAAACAGAGATGTAGGATCAACTAGGTTAAGTAAAATTTTGGCAAATCTGAATGTGTAATTTGAAATCATAATATATTTTATCTTTAAAATACACACAGGGCTTCCCTGGTAGCTCAAATGGTAAAGAATCTACCTGTAATATGGGAGACCTGGGTTTGATCCCTGGGTTGGGAAGATCCCCTGGAGAAGAGAATGACAACCCACTCCACTATCTTGCCTGGAGAATTCCATGGACAGAGGAGCCTGGAGGGCTACAGTCCATGGGGTCACAGAGAGTCAGATGTGACTTAGTGACTAACTTTCAAACTCTTAACAAAGAAGACTGGGCTAGGCTTCTAACAGACCCCCATGCAGTTTTCTGAGACTTCCCAAAATAATTTTCAGGAGTATTGCCCATGACTGTACCTCCCTCTTTAAAATATACACACAGTACCAATATCATTTTCCTGGTTTTGATACACAAGATGCTGCTATTGAGGGGGGGTGGTCAGAGGCTGGTGGCTCAAGACTCTTCCTGCAACTTCCTGTGAGTCTATTTCAAGATAAGCCTGAAATGTAAAGGAGGAAATGGTACAAGTTCAGTTTGAACTTGACTGTGTTGCAACAAGCCAAACTGTGGGTCAAGGTGGGCTGAGTGGACACCTGAAAACCCATGAGAAGTATGTGAAAATCATCAGAACATTTACAACAAAAGACTTCTGATGTCTCTGAGTTCTTCACCACGGATGTGAGGGGAAGTATTTGGAAATAATCTCAAAAGCCAGGAACACACTCTTCTGTTGGTTTATCACATTATATAAGTTTTATATGCACAACACTGTATTTCAACTTTTGTACACACTACAGTGCACTAACCTCCAAATGCTTAGTTTCCACCTGTCAGTTGACCCCCTTACCCATTTTGCCCTCTCCCATCCCCCTTTCCCTCTAGCAGTGGTCAAAACATTCAGAATTCCATTCTTCTTCCACGCCTGTGAATGGCACTGTGAATCAGGAGGAGACTGAGGAGCTCATTGCCCACTGTGCAGGTGAGGAAACAAGGCACAGAGCAATGAAGAGACTGAACCTGGGCCTCACAGAAAGGGAAGGAGGTTCCGGGAGTAAGTCCCACATCACTCAGTCAGAGAATTTCTGTCATACAATAGACACCAGGACCTTGTTCTAGCCCAGGTGTACATCAAAACATCTGGGCATTTCCTTTTAATACGGAGATGGGGAGGGAGCATTCCCAGAGACGTATTCAATTGGTCCTAGGTGGGGCCAGATTAGGATTATTCTGAAGCCTCCCTAGATGATTCCAGTGTGCTATGACAATCGAAATTCAATAATCTATTCCCATCAGTTGAGGAAACTGAGGCTCATAGAGATGAAGTAGTTTATCACAGCTGGCCAGTCACTCAGGGAGCCACCTGATCCTATACTCCTGGGAATGGACTTATAGCACAGTGCTGAAATTTCATTTCTGTAAGTCTCATTTTCTCCAGTTCTTGTTTTCTTTTCCTGGCTGTAAGTGCACTCTTGGACACACACATACACACACTTTTTTTTTTTTTTGGCTGTTTCTTCTCTACTGCTCTGTCTTGTGTTGCTCAAAAGTCTGTTTATTCCAGAGACCCTGGGCAAGATTCCAAATATCTAATCAGTCCAAGCCAGAGTCCCATAGACCCAGGACTGCTGCCAAATTCATGGCAATGACAGGAAAAACGTTTGTGTGCTTCTCTGTGTTCTATTTAGTGCATCGGAAAATTACAAACCCAATTGTTTTTCTTCACAAGAATTCCAAAGACACCTCACTCCCCTGCAAAGACAGGTTGGCTCTCTAATTAATTTATCTTGGCATCTGTTTATCACCTGAACATTTATTAGAATACAATTTATTCAGAAATTTTTATTTGTGTAGAACTTTCTAACTAGTTCAGGATGACATGGCAGATTAGCTGGGTAGGAGAGATTAAGCAGGAACAGTTAAGATTTGGCAGTGTGTTTAAGTGTTTCTAAGAGGAACACATTCTTACAGCTCCTCTTTTTCTGACTCTTATTTAAAAAAAAGAATATTGTTGTTGCTGTTTTTTTTTTAAAGAAAGCACTATTTAAACTTGATGACAGAAAATATCATGACTATTACTACTATTATTACCATCATCATCAATAGTCACCTTTTATTTGGAAGTTTTTATGTGCCAAGTAGTTGCTAAGTACTGGGCTGGCCAGAAATTCATTTGGGTTTTTCCATTATATTAGCACTTACACTTCTCAACCTCTTATCACAAGCCCATGACTATATAAGATTATACAGGCTAGGTTGAGGTAGGCCAAACATGGATGCCATGGGCAACAAGAGGGTAATACTCTTACACAGATATGATAATCATATCTAGTGAATACGAACACTTTAGAGGGCTACAACAGAGAGCATTACAAATAAGGAAATATTTTCATTTAGGCCCAACATGTTTTATTTGAAGTCTCAAGATTCTAGTAGGTAGATTTTCTTGGTTCCCATGAATAAAGAAGGAGTTTTAGGACTGTTTTTTTTATCACTGATCAATCTCCAGGAAGAAGGGTATGCAAAGGCACAAAATAATTTGTAAGACTGATCCTCTCAGAGAATAGGAACAAATTTGAGTTAAGGCTCCGGTTTACTGACTTGCGGAATTTTATATCACATAAAGAACAATGTTCGTTTCCAGATGAGTAAACAAAGGCACAGATTGAGGGCATGACTCCGGCAAGTTCACAGAGCCAATTTTCACAGGACTCCCCGGCTATAGGTTCAGTGGACTCTATATTACTGGCATCTCTTAGTTCCTGGGTTTCTAAAAGGCTTACAAAGTCTGAGAGAGGAATTTGTTGTCCTTCAGTCGCTCAGTCAGGTCCAACTCTTTGGGACCCCATCGACTGTAGCACCCCAGGCTTCCCTGTCCTTCACCATCTGCAGGAGCTTGCTCCCAGAGCTTGCTAATTCCCCGAGGAGAGGAATCAGCACGTCAAAAAAAACTGCTTTCCACCAGCCTTTTCTCAATCCATTTTCCAAACAAAACAAAGGAAGCAACAGCTGTTTAAGTTTCATTTTCTGCAATTCTGCCTACTTTAATTTCACTTTCTACTTTCGGTTTCCCACTTACTGTTGCAAAAACACACCCACAAGTTACATCATTAGCTGCTGTTCATCTCCTTTATATAGCCCTGCCCTGGGGCATAAACTTATCTGAAAACCCTTTTGACAGAGGGACCTCAGAGGAGACCATCCAGCCAGACAAAACACTGTAGAACTGCTGCCTAATTCACAGCAACCATGAGGTAAGGATTTCTCTGCTTCTCTGCCTTTCTGTATAAAATTTCTGGAAAAAATGTTAACCATGTTATATGATGCCATTTCCTTATTTTTCTATTTGACCATCTGCTTTGGCCTGAATGTGCATGCGAGTGTGCACTCACACACATGCACATTCATACATGCCCATAAACTGTTTTATCAATTCTTTTTTCTTTTTTGTTAGCATCTCTCTGAAGAGGATGCTGAAACCCAAAGGAAGGGAGGGAAATGGGAAGGGAGGAAGGGAGGAAACAACCCCAGTCTCTGAAACAATTTTGCGCCAACCTCACTTGTCTGACCTAGGGAGGGAGTGGACAGTTAATCTGGATACAGACGTTGCTTTCTGGCTCCTCGACGGGGTAAGAAGTAGCATGCACACAGCTGTGTGAGCTGCTGCAGGGGGGTCTCTCAGCTATCTTAAGAGAAATACTGTGGTGGATGAGAAAGAGATGCTCACTGCTTAGAGAATAAGACCTTTCTCTGCTGGCATCTGGTCTCACTACCTGCACTGCCAGGTTCCTATGTCAGGCCTTGTCAATCTGACTGGATCTAAGATTAACAGGTTAACTGTCCTCTGGGGAAGGCAGGTGGTCTGCAGATCCTTGACAGCCTCCTGTTCACAGGGCTTGGCTAGTGTTCTGTGCTTGGAAACTCCCACATCTTCCTTAGCTAAAGGGCCTAATGCAAACTGTATTATTTAAACTGAATCTTGATCAAAGAACTCTGGATCTAATCAGATTAAAAAAAAAACATTAATATTGGTCTGCAAATTCACCCTCAGTGTTTCAGTGTACAAAACTGTGAAGGGGCAAGTTTCAGAAAATGCGTAACTACAGACCTATTGTCAACACTTCTCCCCTCCTTTGGTTCACAGACAAACAAGAGTGGATTATCACTGATAAGAAAATAATGACAACAGCAGCAAAAATCATCATCATCATAATAGAAAAGTAGATATCATGTCCTGGATGCTTATTAAGTGCCAGCCTGGCTTCCAAAGTATTATGTAAATTATTACATTTACATTATTAAATTTACCAAAGAAACTTATGAGGCAAGTACTTGTACTATACTTATTTTTGCCAATAATGAATTTTTAAACTAAGAAATTTTAAGACTACACAGATAATAAGTGATAAAGGTAGACATGAACCAGAGTCTCTATTCAATGATACCTTATTTAATCTTTAAGCTGATGTTTCTTAAAAGGTACTAACAGAGGTTCATGAGATCATTTCAGATGGCATAGTAATTAGCTTTTATATTTTAAAGGAAGATCCCCTAGAGGAGGGCACGGCAACCCACTCCAGTATTTTTGCCTGGAGAATCCCATGGACAGAGGAGCCTGGTGGGCTATAGTCCATGGGGTTGCAAACAGTCAGACACAACTGAAGCGACTTAGCATGCATGCATGCATATATACAATTTGCAGAATTTCTACTCAGGCTAGTAACATGAATTTTTATAGTGATAAAATACATGTATGATAAACTTTACCATTTTAACTATTTTCAATTCAGTCCAGTTGCTCAGTCGTATCCAACTCTTTGCAATCCCAAGCAGCATGCCAGGCTTCCCTGTCCATCATCAACTCCTGAGGAGCTTGTTCAAACTCATGGCCATCAGGTCAGTGATGCCATCCAATCATCTCACCCTCTGTAGTCCCCTCCTCCTCCTGCCTTCAATCTTTCCTAGCATCAGGGTCTTTTCCAATGAGTCAGTTCTCCACGTCAGGCAGCCAAAGTATTGGAGTTTCAGCTTCAGCATCAGTCCTTCCAATGAATATTCAGGACTGATTTCCTTTATAATTGACTGGTTCGATCTCCTTGCAGTCCAAGCAACTCTCAAGAGTCTTCTCCAACACCACAGTTCAAAAGCATCAATTCTTAGGTGCTCAGCTTTCTTTATAGTCCAACTGTCACATTCATACATGACTGCTGGAAAAACTATAGCTTTAACTATTTTAAGTAAATATAAATTTATATAAATATAATTTTGTAGTATTTAGTGCAACCCTCACCACTTTCTAGTTTAAGAAAATTTCGTCACTCTGAGCAGTCACTCACCTCTCATCCTTCACTCCAGGATCTGGTAACCATTAATCTGCTTTCTGTCTCTATAGATTTGTCTATTGTGGATATTTCATATATATAGAAGCATACAACACATGGCCTTTTGTGACTGACTTATTTAACTTAACATAGAGCCTTCTAGGTTCATCTACACTGAAGCATGTGTCAGAATGTACTTCTACTTTAAAACTGAATAATATTCCATTGTATGTACTGACTACATTTTGTTTATCCATTCATCCACTGGAGGACACTTGGGTTTCTCCCACCTTTTGACTATTGTGAATAATGTTACTATGAATATAAGTATACAAATATCTATTCAAGTCTTTGCTTTCATTTATTTTGGGTATCTACCAGAAGTGGAATTGCTGAGTTATATGGTAATTCTATATTTAATTTTTTGAGGAATCATATTTTCCAAGCAGCTGCCCCATTTTCCATTCTCCCTAGCAATGCACAAAGGTTCTAATTCCTCCATATCCTTGACAACATTTGGTATTTTCTGTGTTTTTGATAAATAGCCATCCTAATGGATGTGTAGAGGTATTTTATTATGGTTTTGATTTGCATTTCACTAATGATTGGTGATGTTGAACATCTTTTCATGTACTTACTGGCCATCTGTGTATTTCCTTTAGGGAAATGTCTATTCAAGTCCTTTGCCCATTCTTTTAATCAGTTATTTGTTTCTCTGTTGTTGAGTCTTAGGAGCTGCTTATTAGTCTAAATATTAATCCCTTATCAGGTACATGATTTGCAAACATTTTCTCCCATTCTGTGGGATGTCTTTTCATTCTATTGATAGTGCCCTTTGATGCACAAAACTTTTTAGTTTTGCTAAATCTCAACTTTTTACTTTTTACTTTTACTTTTGTTACTTTTGTTTTTAGCATATCCAAGAAATTGTTGCTAAATCCAATGTCTTGGAGCTTTTTCCATGTTTAGTTTCTAGACTTTTACTGTTTTATGTGTTACATTTAGATCTTTGACACATTTTGAATTCGTCTTTTGTATATAGTATAAGGGACAGGTCCAACTTCAATCTTTTGTATATGGATATTCCACTTTTCTGCATCTATCCCAGACTGAGTGCTGGAGAAGCCAGAAACCTAGAAATGCCAGTAGGCATAAACAGAAAATTCCCATGAAAAACCTGCTCTCTCTAGCCAAAGGACCCAAAAAGGAGACAGCCTAGCAAAACAAAAAATTTATAAACAACCACTACTCCAGCCAAATACCACAGGAAAACTCAAACAAAAGCTAAGGTCCCATTCCAAACTGCTAGTAAAAGCTGAGTGGTAGCCAAGACTTCTATTCTCACCAGGCTATGAGCTAGGCATCCGGACTCTTTCATTCCCTCCCCCGATGGATGATGCCAGAGAAGGCCAAGAGGAATACAAAGACTTTCATCCCCACTTGGGTGGTAATAAGGGTCCCTCTCTTTGCAGTGGGGGAGTGAAGACCATAAAGGCAATGTGGCTATCAGTCCCCACCTGGTGTGAAAGAGGTGCCTTCCCACTCCCCACTGAGATGGCAACATAGAGGGCTAGTGGAGTTTAGGATTTTCACCACCATAAAGAGGTAATAAGGCCATTCTCCCCAAGTCATCTCACACATACATGTATTTAAGTATAAACCTAACGTAACATGAATGCCTAAAACTACAAAGGCTAATGAAAGAAATCAAAGAATATCTACATAAATAGATACAGCATGTTCATGGATTAGAAGACTCAACATAGTAAAAATGTCTTATTTTCCACAATTGACAAAAACATTCCTATCAAACTCCAGCAAGGCTTTTATAGACACAGGAAATAGTAACCAAAAATTTATACAGAAATGCAAAGGAACTAGGAAAACAATTTTGAAAAAAAGAAGAATAGAAAGGAATCACCCTACTCAATTTTCAGGCTGTTTATATCCAGTAAACAAGGTGGTATGGTATTGGTGGAAGAATAAACACAGAGATTAGTGGAATGGAATAAGGAATCCAGAAATAATCCCACACAAGCACTGCCAACTGATTTTTTTTGACAAAGTTGCAAATGCAATTCAGTGGAGGATGAACAGGCTTCAGCAAATGGTGCTGGAACAACTGGGTATCCAGAGGCTGAAAAATGAGCCACCCATCTCATCTCCATACATTATGCAGAAGCAACTCAAAGTGGATCACAGATTTAAATGTAAAATGATAGAACTTGTAGAAGAAAACACAGGAGAAAACCTTTAGGACTTAGGGCCTGGTGAAGAGTTCCTAGACATGATACCAAATACATGATCCAGAAAGAGACAAAATAAATCAATAAATTACACCTCATCAAAAGTACAAACTTTGGGGACTTCCCTGGTGGTCCAGTGGTTAAGACTCTGCACTTCCAATTGAGAGAGTAGCATTGAAACACATACATTGCCATATGTAAAACAGATAGTGGGAATTTGCTGTATGACTAGGAAGCTCAGACCCAAAAAACCTAGAGGGGTGGGATGTGGTGGGAGATGCAAGATTCAGGAGGGAGGGGACATATATATACATACCTATGGCTGATTCATGTTGACATATAGCAGAAACCAATACAATACTGTAAAACAATTATTCCTTTAATTAAAAATAATTTTTAATTAATTTATTTATTTGGCTGCACCAGGTCTTGGTTATATCATGATAGATCTTCAGTTGTGGAATGCAAACCACATGTGGGATCTAGCTCCCTGACCAGTTTTCAAACCGAGGCCCCTGCATTGGGAGCTCAGAGTCTTAGCCACTGGACCACCAGGCGAGTCTCAAAAAAAAAAAAAAAAAAAAAAAATCAATGAAAAACAGACTAGATAGCCAGTGGGAATTTGCTGTATGATGCAAGGAGCTCAAATCTGGTACTCTATCACAACCTAGAGGGGTGGGGTGGGAGGTGGGAGGGAGGCTCAAGAGGGAGGGGACATATGTATACCCATGGCTGATTCACATTAATGTATGACAGAAACCAACATAATATTGTAAAGCAATTACCATCCAATTAAAAATAAATAATTTTTTTTAAAAAAGGAAAAAAAAAGATTCTGTGCTTCCAATGAAGGAGGTATGTGTTTGATACCTGGTCAGGAAACCAAGAGCCCACATGCCATTTGGTAGGACCAAAAAAAAATTTTTTTTTAAGTAAAAACTTTTGCTCTTCAAGAGACCTTATTAAAGGAAAAAAAGGCAAGTCACACATTGCGAGAAAATATTTGAAAACCACATGCCTCACCAATGATTAATATCTAGAATTTATAAAGAATTCTTGCAACCCAACAATAAAAATCTCATCAGAAAACAGGAAAAGGATATAAAGAGATATTTCACCAAATAGGATATATGGATGGCAAACACACAAAAAGATGTTCAATATCACTCGCCATTAGAGAAGTACAAATTAAGACCACAAAGAGCTACCTCTACGTCTATTAAAAGAGATAATAACATTAAAAAAAAAGTGAAAATATCAAATTCTGGTAAGAATACAAAGAACTAGATCATTCATACATTAGTCTGTATGTGTGTTAGTTACTCAGTTGTTTCTGATACTTTTCGACCCCAGGGACTGAAGCCTCCCAGGCTCCACCGTTTATGGAATTTTCCAGGCAAGAATACTGGAGTGGATTGCCATTCCCTTCTCCAGGGGATCTTCCCAATCAAGGGATTGGAAGCGAATTCGCATTGCAAGCGAATTCTTTACCGTTTTGAGTCACCAGGGAAGCATACATTACTAGTAGGAATGAAAAATGAACTGTGTGCATATTGTACCACTGCCAGTTTCCTAGTTTTGAGATTGTACTATAGTTGGATAAAATATAATTTTTGGGAGAAATTGGGTGAAGGATATACTGGACTTATGTACTATCTTTGCAAATTTCTGTGAATATACATAAATAAATAAATATTTCCCATAAATAAATTCAAATAAAATAAATGGGTCAAATATGATCACATTTAGGTAGTCTGAATTTCTTACATAATCTGCAGACTAAGGTCCTGATGTCAATAATATTTCCTAAGGCTCTGTGTTTCTTACTGGTCTTCACCTTAATTACAGCAATAGGAAAATATAAAACTCTTATATAGCATGAAATATGCATGCTCTAAGTGTTTTACATAGATAGGCTTATTATCTCACCAATGTGAGATAATCCAGTGTGATAAGTTTATTATCTTCTGCACTTTACAAAGCAGGTTCTGAAGCACAGAGAAGTTTCATGGCTAGGAAGTGCTGGAGTCAGTGTATGGAGCCAAGCAAACTGCATTCAAAGGCCACATGGATCTTAGAAATACAGGAACTCAAAGGAAGATCAAAGCAGGCATGCCCTTTTCAAGGCATGCCTCTAAATATGAGGTGTTTTACCTGGCTTATTTCTATTGGCTGTTTGTCACTTAACAAAGAAAATCTACCTTTGTTTTTACAGTTGTAACGCTGATGAGGATCAGATCAAGCATAAGCTGGAACAGTTGAGATGTCACTTTACGTGGGAGTTGATCATTGAAGAGACAGAAATACCTGATTTAGAAAACAGGGTCTTGGAGGAGATTACGTTCCTGGACACCAAATACAACGTGGGAATATACAACTTACTGGCGTATGTGAAACACCTGAGAGGCCAGAATGAGGAAGCCCTGAAGAGTTTACAAGAAGCTGAAGACTTAACCCAGGCAGAACATATCAACCAGTCAGAAGTGAGAAGTCTGGTTACCTGGGGAAACTATGCCTGGTTGCATTACCATATGGGCCAACAGGCAGAAGCCCAGATTTACCTGGACAAGGTGAAGAACACTTGCAGGAAACTTGCGAATTCCTCCAGCTATAGAATGGAGTGTCCTCAGATGGACTGTGAGGAAGGATGGGCCTTGCTGAAATGTGGAGGAAAGAATTATGAAAGGGCCAAAGTCTGCTTTGAAAAGGCTCTGGAAGCGGACCCTGAAAACCCTGAATTCAGCACTGGGTATGCAATCGTTGTCTATCGCCTGGAAGGCTTTCACAAACCACCACAGGGTAGTGGGGAATTTTGTCTGAACACCCTAAAACAGGCTGTCAGGCTAAATCCAGAAGATGTATACATTAAGACTCTTCTTGGCCTGAAGCTTCAAGATGTACAACAAGAAGCTGAAGGAGAAAAGTACATTAAAGAAGCAATGACCATTGCGTCCTCAAAGACCTATGTCTTTCGGTATGCTACCAAGTTTTACCGAAGAAAAGGCGATCTGGATGAAGCTCTTCGGCTCTCAAAATTGGCCTTGAAGGAAACCCCCTCCTCTGCTTTCCTGCATCACCAGACAGGGCTTTGCTACAAGGCACAGATAGTCCAAATAAAGACAGCTACAAAATGTCAGCCTAAAGGACAGGATAAAGAAAACATCAACAGACTAGCAGAATTAGCCAAAGCACATTTTGAACGTGCTGTGCAACTAAAGCCCACATTTGAGTTAGCTTATACAAGCTTGGCAGAAATGTACGCAGAAGCAGGTGATCACAGAAAAGCTGATGATACTTTTCAAAAAGTGCTTTGCATGAAATCACTCGACAAAGATCTGCTGCAACACATACATCTCCACTATGGCCGATTTCTGGAATTTCACAAAAAATCTGAAATTGATGCAATTAGCCATTATTTAAAAGCAATAAAAATAGAAAACGCATCACCAGATAGGGATAAAAGCATCAATTCTTTGGCGAAATTGGCTTCAAAGAAACTCCAGAGAAATGCAAAAGATATAGAAAGCATGAGTATCCTTGGCTTCATCCACAAAGTAAAAGGAGACATGAACGAAGCCCTGGAGTATTATGAGCGCGCCCTGAGGCTGGCTCCTGGCTTGGACAACTCTGTGCTTGCGACCCCTAGGCAATGAAATATGCACTACTGTCACGATATATACTAATCATCTTTTCTGCTTGCGACTCTCAGAAACGCATTATGTAACTCATCACAGTGATGTAATCTTTGAACAATTACTCAAACCTGATAAAACATTAGTTGTATTCAGAAAATAGGGAAACAGCCTGCAGGAGCAGTCGTGCGATCTAAGATGGCGATTGTGGAAGCGGAAACCATCCTTACTCCCAATCCCCTGCCTACAAAAGAAAAGAAAACAGAATCTAATCAGGAGGTTGCTAACCCTGAACACTGTATTAAACAGACACCTTTTACAGAACAGATGGCATTCTGGTTTTTTTAAAATGATAAAAGCAAAACTTGGCAAGCAAACCTTCGATTGACCTCTAAGTTTGATACTGCTGGAGACTTTTGGGCTCTGTACAACCACATCCAGTTATCTACTAATTTAATGCCTGGCTGTGACTACTCACTTTTCAAGGATGGTATTGAGCCTATGTGGGAAGATGAGAAAAACAAACGAGGAAGATGATGGCTAATTACACTGAACAACAGGAGAGATGAAGTGATCTCGATCTTTTTTTGGCTAGAGACAGGGCTGTGCCTTATTGGAGAATCTTTTGATGACTGCAGTGATGATGTATGTGGAGCTGTTGTTAACCTTACAGCTAAAGGTGTAAGACATGGACACTAGTTTGAGTAAACTCTGGGTGTTGGTGATGGACAGGGAGGCCTGGTGTGCTGCAGTCCAAGAGTCGGACATGACTGACCAACTGAACTAAACTGAAAGGTGATAAAATAGCAATATGGACTAGTGAATGTGAAAACAGAGAAGCTGTTACACGTATAGGAAGGGTATACAAGGAAAGGTTAGGACTTCCTCCAAAGATAGTGATTGGTTATCAGTACCATGCAGACACAGCTACTAAGAGCAGCTCCAGTGCTAAAAATAGGCTTGTGGTTAAGGAAGACATCTGAGTATTCTCATAGGTCCCTGCCTCAAGCAATCGCGATCTGGGATTTGGGAGTTGAAAGAACGCCTTTTCAAAACCAGAGTGGACTGCGTTTAGATTTGAGTTCCATCTGAATGTTGCTAAGATATAAGGAAGTCTCATTCACCTTTGTCTTGTACTTCTGTATTCATATTTTCTTCTTTTTGGCTAAAGTACTTCTGTATTCATATTTTCTTCTTTTTGGCTCAAGTGTCCATTATCCCAATCAAAGAATTACAGTACACATCATATCATCCCCAGAATCCATAAACGTGTTCCTGGCCCACTCTATAGTAGCTTAAAAGAATTAACCATTACAAACAAATTTGACCTATCTACTATATTAAAAAAAAACAAACTTGCATGTCTATACAAGAGAATGATTTTGTTTATGTTCCATTGTATGCAGGAGCATATTTTGCTGGTTTGAAAGAGTATGATGCATACAGTTTTCTGGCAATTTTCTTTGTTTCTTTTTACAGCATTATTTGTGCTGTACTCTTGCTGATGGCGGCTAGATTTGTTTCCCCAGTTGATAACATTAGTGACTCTGATTTCAGTTTTTCATTTGTTTTGTTTTAGTTTTTCTTTCTCATGTAACATTGGTGAAGGATCTAGGAATATGACATAAAGGTGGAATAAATATTAATTTTGTGCATTCTTTGGTAATTTTTTTTGTTAACTTAACTACAACGCTTTGCTACAAATTTAGACATTTCATTCAAATCACTGATCTGTGTGTGATTTCCTAAACTTAATTGTGTATTATGAAAAATGTAGTATCATAATTACATTCCTAATTAAAATTAGTATGTCTGTTTTTGTATGTTTATGCTGTATTTTAACACTTTGCATTACTTAGGTTATTTTGCTTTGGTTAAAAAATTGGCTCAAGTAGAAAAGTGGCCCCACTCATATTAAGACAGTGTAGAAAACTGTAAATAAAACGTGTACTATGAATTGTCTTTTAAAAAAAAGAAAATAGTGAAACAGAATATACATGCCTCTATTTGTGAGAGAAGAACCATTTCTCTGTGAATGTTATATAGTAGGAAAAAAAAGTTTGAGTAGATTTATAGCAAAAAAAAAATAAACATTGGACTTACAAAAAATAAAACGTTCAGTTCATTCATTTTATCAATAAATAGCTTTCAGTGCTAGATACCAAAAGCACCAGGGTGAAGGAGAGAAGGGAAGGTTCTTTTACCTCTACTCATCTTAGGTTCATTGGCTAGAGCCTTAAATTAAACTGACAAAAGACAGATTAACAAGAGAAAAACAAGTTTATTAACACATGCATCAGACAGATATATGAGTACCCAGTGATGAGTAACTCAAAGGGGTGACTAAAATGTGGGCTTACATAGCATCCTAGCAACCAAATGATAACATTTTAGAGAAATGATAAGGCAAAGGCAAAGAACTTCACATTTCTAAGTAGCAAATTGTATGAAGGCAAATATCTGGGGGAAACTAATGGAAGGGAAGAGTTTGCTTATAAGGGTTGTTACATATATCCTTCTGTCAGTGTCTCTGGGCTGATTAGGGACTAGAGCTGTCTCAGGTGATTTAACTTCTGTCCTTCCCGGTAGAGAGAGGAGAGACATTATTTTTCAGGCAGATGGGGAGAGCAGAGAGCTTTTCTTACATCTGCTTCTTTTCAGTTGCCTTCAGCTCAAAATAATCTTTACGGCAAGGCGGCATATTCGGGGGTGGCATATTCTGCTACCCCAGTGAACAAAGCAGACATTTCCCCCAAACCTCAAGCAGGTTACTATCTAGTGAGAGACACAGACAGGAAAACAAATACATAGTCAGTTAAAGGTCAGTTTTCTCCATGAAGATGTTTGAAATTTAACTCACTGTCAGATTATTCCAAGCAAATGCTATTGTTTTATGCCATCTTGTTTGAAGCACTATTGATTCAGTCATTTGCTAGCACTGATTTAGTTGATGAATAAATAGGAAAAGGATGCTAAAGAGTCTGAGAGACCATCTGTAGTAATCACTTTTGATTATAACATTTTATTAAAAGACAAGGCCTAACAAATAACATTTTTAAAAGGAAAGTTAAGGAAACAATGTCATTGCTTTTTCATTTGTGTACGTCTTTGGTGGGGGGAGATGTATGCATTTCCTGTTGTGGCTCTCTAATAAATTACCATGTACTGGGTGGCTTAAAATCACACTCATTTATTATCTTGTAGTTCTAGAGGTTAGAAGCCTGAAATGGGTTTCACTGGCCTGAAGTCAAGCTGTTGGCAATTCCAAATCCCTTCTGGAGGCCCTAGGGACAATTTTTTTGGTACCTTTTCCACATTCTAGAGGATGCCTGTGGGGAACCCTAAATCCACAGAAAAGATGAGGAAGGAGGCTATAAGTTACGAAAAATAAGTCTACCCACTGCCAACTCCCCCAAGTCAGAAATACGAAAACCAAATAGTTATTGCTGCTGCTGCTGCTAAGTTGCTTCAGTTGTGTCCGACTCTGTGCAACCCCATAGATAGCAGCCCACCAGGCTCCCCAATCCCTGAGATTTTCCAGGCAAGAGTACTGGAGTGGGGTGCCATTGCCTCCTCCAAATAGTTACTGGATAAGTGTCAATTCTTGATTAGGTAACTCTTCCCCCATATTGTTATACATCATCTGTACCCAGGAAGCAGAGCTCATTAAGGCAAAATAAATCTTTGGATTACGTGACGTGTTTGTGTGATGTGTGTTTGACAAGCTTCAAAGATCACATTTACTTATTGTGTCTAATAACCTAACCACCATTTCTCTCTCCCATCTTTCCCAACTCTGGAAGACATCTCTGCCCTTCCAGGAGTTCAGTAAAACTAAAATGTGGGACTGCTTGGATGCCTGCAGAAAAAAACAAGCAGTGAATCCAGGAAAAGAGATGCTCTCTGGTATTGAAAATACTATTGCCAGATTTACAAATGAGTATCTCCAGGCATTACCAAGAAGTCTTTAAATTGACAGCTGAAATTCAGGAGCTTGTTTCTACCATGAAAATGACTAACAGAACCTCAATCATTCATTGTCCTTATTTAGAATTCCCCTAGTGCCCAGGGAATGTCTCTCATGTACCCTAAATCAGGCCAAACCTTAGCTCAGGCCATTCACTACTATTTTAAGTGACCCAGCCTAGGTCTCTGATAACCCCTGTCTACACACCACCACAGGATCCACCTCCTTGGGGACCATCCTGGCCACCAATGTCTCCATTCTCCTAAGGCTGCTAGAACTGAAACTGCAGTTCTAAGAACCTCCACCCTACAGCCTGCCCCAGCTTGAACTGCCCACCCTCAGTCTGGGTCCATAGCCCTGGATCTTGTTCCCAGTCAGACCGAGCCACCTCTACTTTGCAGTCGGTGCTTAAGGGAGTAATCCTTCTCTGACATTGCCGTGGATATCAATTCTTTCACCTGGGCCACCTCCTGAACTCCAGTACCACCCTTGACTTTCCTTGATCTGATTTCAACTTTTCCTCTCCTACCTAAAGTCCATCTTCTCTTGCACTTCTATCTCTTGCAGCCTGGGCTGAGAAGACTATTTCAAATAAATCAGGTATATACATGAGGGTGTTACATGATTCTCAACCGTGGGGAAGAGAGAAGAGGATTTTGCCCCGAAGGCAAAAAAAAAAAAAAGTTGGGTTTGGCAATCTCTGGAGTTAGTTTCATTTGTCAACTGCAGGGTGCTACTGACATCTAGTGGATTGATGCAAGATTGCTGCTTAAACATCCTAAAACGCACTGCACAGCTTCCCACAACCCAAATGTCAATAGCACCAAAGTTGAGAAACTCCAGCTTAGATCTATACCTTGGAAGAGTTATTAAGTTTTCGGTTTCCAAAGCAGATTTTCTATTAGTTGCCATTTTTCATGTTCTATTTCTCTTTTTCATGTTCTATTAGTTGCTGTGTTTCACAGGTTGATAAGAATAAATTCAGAAGACAATACACTACTAATTTTCCCAAGAATTCACCCAATCAGACAAGTTATGAAGAAAACACTGATATTCAAAAAAAAAACTCTCATAAATTCAGCATGTTCAACCCTACCCAACAGCTGGGTCTTTGTTTCTTCTCAATCCTGAAAATGCATATTCCTTTACAATTTTTACAGATAGTTTTAGTCTTTCTGAATCTGAAATCCTAAACAATACAAGCTGATAATCAGGATTTGTTTCCCCTTTTGATTTTTATCATTTACTGTTTAGTTTCTGCTCATTCAAACCTTGATATCTCTTGGCCCAGCTACAGCTAAAAGGAAAGAAGTAGGAACAAGGAAGAAAAAACATAATCAACACGCTGGAAATTTTTTCAAACAGAGCTCTATTAAATATTCTAAATCCTCAGGAAGGAGGAAATTCTGGGCATATCGTTCTGCCTCCAAATAAGCCATTCAGTACTTTTTCTAAAATGTGGTTTCCCACTTAGAGGTTACAATGGCCTACAGACCTACCACATCCACATAACCTCCCCAAACTCATTTCTTAGGACTTCTTCCCTGCCCTCTCCACTACAATCACACCATCTGTGCATGCCAGGTATGCTTCCATCTCTAGACCTCTGCAGTCACTGTTCCCCCAGTCTGGAAGGCTCCTTCCTGACCAGATATCCACAGTGCTCACTTTTTCCCCTGCTTCAGACCTTTGCTCAGTTGCCACTTTCTCAGTGAAACCTTCCCTCCCCAATATATTTATAACAGCAAAACACCAACCCTCTCTCTGCTTTTTCTCCATAGCACAATCTGACATAAAATATTTTATTTGTTCTTTACCTTCACCTCTCACACTAGAAATTAACTCCAAACAAACAAGTATAATAAAGTCACAAATGCACAACTAACTACAGTTCTGGACCTACACTGTTAGTTAGCCACGCTTAACTTAATTCTGAGGGAGCAAGAACTGGCTTTAGGTATAAGCCCCCTTTTCTTGCAAAGCCAAAGTTAGCATTATTTAAACTAATAGACACATAGCAAACACTGTACATCGCTGTCCATTCATTTGAAAAACAAAGTGACTAGCATGGCATTTTGCCAAAGCATAAAAGTGATAAGCTTGTGCCTTTTAAACTCTGTGATGATGAACACTTTTTCTCAAAGTTTGAGAATTATCTCTACCCTGTGCGTAATCAGGAACAAAAGGCAGAAGACAGTGTGTGAGGCGGGGAGGGCTTGTCCCTTGTCTGTTGTATTCCTTGCTATATTGACAGGGCCTTGAACAATGTCTAGCTCTTAGCAGTTGTTTAATAAAATGTGTCAAAAGAACGAATGATTGAATTTGAAGGGGGCAAAGTGTATGGGCATTTGATATTTTCTGCTTAGGTTTGAAACCACCCCATCTTTGTGTGTGTGTGTGTGTGTGTGTGTGTGTGTGTGTGTGTGTGTGTGTGTGTTAGTGGTTCAGTCATGGCCGACTCTTTGTGATCCCATGGACTATAGCCCGCCAGTCTCCTCTGTCCATGGGGATTCTCCAGGCAAGAATACTGGAGTGAGTTGCCAATCCCTTCTCCAGGAGATCTTCCCTACCCAGGAATCGAACCCACGTCTCTTGTATTGAAGGCAGATTCTAAGCTACCAGGGGACGCCAACCTCATCATAAAGATGGGACCTTATTATAGGATTAGTATTTTATTATTATAGGACCTTATGGGACCTTATTATAGGAAGCTCAGTTGTCAAGGGCATGGAAGGGAAGGGAATTTTTGTAGAATTGTGGGTGGGGTGTAAAACCTCTCTGCAAAGTGAACCTGGAATAGCTACCAAAATTTTGAATAGCTACACATTTTGGCCCCCAAATTTCTCTGGGTTTACCCAGTGAAAAATCATGGCGCAAATGGACGGCTTTGCATCTGTGTTTGTTGAATCAAGGCCTGAGTTTTAGCCTAGGATGCACAAAGCTATAAAGAGCATCGGTGCCACCCAACCAAAAAAAAAAACACGCTGAAATATCTCCAGTCATCTTAGCTAAGGGGGAAAAAAAAAATCCAACAAATAACAACCATCCCGCAAAAAGCTAAGGCACGTGGACTCATAAAGGCAGCTGAGCAGCCAAGACCAAAGGCTCAAGGCCCAGCTGCAAATTCCACCCGTCCCCGCGCTGCGCAAACCTCTCACAGCCGCTCCTCAGCCAGGCCGGGGGGCGCCCCCACTCAGCTCTTCTAGAAGTTTCTGTTTCCCGGAGCTGGACTCCGCCTAGTCGGGGATCAGATTCACTCTAGCTTCCCTCTCCCGCTGCGGTCAGCCCTTTAACAAAGACGGCCGCCCTCGCGCGCGGACCAGCGCCGCGGTCCCCTCGCCCGCGCGCCCGCGCCCACGCCCGCGCGCCGCCGCTCAGCCGCAGAGGAGCCGAGCGCTGAGGAGAGAGCCCGCAGGGACCCGCGCCCCCGGAACTGCGGCCGAGCCCAGCCACCATGAGGTAAGGGCTTCTCCCCGGCTCCCCGTGGCCTTTGTTTTACACCTGCCTTCCGCTCGTGGGCCGTTCGCAGGGCAGCGCCGCGGCCCTTAAAAGGGCCGAGCCCCCGAACCCGGCCGCCGGGCGTCGACGCTGGCGACGCTCCCCTCCTGGGAGCCCGGTCCGGGGCCGGCGCGGCCGAAGGTGGGCCCGCCGGGGGAGGGGGCCGAGTGGACCCTTCCGGCAAGTCCCAGGCCTCCGCGGTCCGACCCTCGGGCCGAGTCGGGGGGCTGGGCCGGGGCGACGCGCCCCGGGGACTTGTCACGTCCCTGCGGCTCCGGTCGCCGCCGCCCCCGGGCCGGTGCGGGAGCTTCTGCGGGGCCGGTCCCCGCGGGCCGCAGCCCTCGCGTCAGACGCGTCCGCTTCTGCCATTTTGCCGTTTTGATTCTTGGGTCTGACTTCTCCCCCTCCTTTATACGGTGGACAGATTGCTCCGGTTCCACCTCATCCCCCGTTTTGTGGGGCTTTCTTTCTCCTTTTCTGAGACTGGCCTGGGGTGGGGAGTCCTTGGCTGACCCCTTTTCATCTGTTCCCCTACCTTGCGCGTGGATGGTGAACTGTCTGCATTTAGGAAGCTGAGGCCCTGGGAGGTTCAGATCGTGGGCTGCTGCAGGCCTTACAGCCTTTTGTTCTAAATCCTGACTCAGACCACCTACTAGCTGGGTGACCCAAAGCAAAGTTTCTTCAACTTGGTGAAGCTGTTTCTTACCTGTAAAAAGTGATGGCATCCATCTCTTAGGACTGTGGAAAGGGTTGTTGCTTAATGTGCAGCTCATATATTTGCAGATGTTGACTTTTGTTACGTTTAAAAATGTCTAATAAATGCCTTGCTTCTACCCTTTGTAAGAAAGGATGGAGGTGGGAGGTATAGGAAGGAAAAGGCGGGTGGTGCCCTGCGTGTGTCTGGTGGATGGGATGGAAGAGGGATGAACCCCATTGGGCACCAACTGTCTGCCAAGGAAAATGAAAGACTGCTCCTTCCTGGCAAAAAAACAAACACAATAAAACCATCCCCCACCACACACACACAAAATTGCCTAAAGATAAATGTTGCCTCTTCAGACACAATAGCCTCTCTCTGCCAGCTTCCCAGAGAAAAAGTTTAAAAAGTAAGTAGTCAGAGTTGAAAAAGTAAAATTTGTCATAGTGCTGGGTTGTGCATAAATTCCATAGAGTGTAGGCAAGGCACTCACATGGCTGACTGAATGTCCCCTGGAGATTTCACAGCCACATGACAATCTCTAGGCAGCCCTCCCTCCTCATCCGCCTTGGGCAGAGGCAGATGTTTATTTTACTCTGTGGATGGGCAGAGGCTGGTAAGCCCATATTGTTGTGGATCTGAGCAGGCTGTTAGGGCGTGGCATGTCTTGTCTGTGATTTTGGTGCATTTATACCAGAGAAAGGAACAACTACTAAGGGATACTCATACCATGTTTCCCAGTAAGGACCTTAGGACCTTAGTCCAAAACCTATTTTCAGAATCTAAACAGAGAGCCAGACAGCATGCCAAGATGGAAAAACAAATAGGATAGGGAAGACTGAAGTGGCAGAAAGTTTGCAACCAGTAGCAGGATGGAAAGAACTAACAGGAATTCCTTCATCTGAAATCCAGGTGCTTTTTTTTTAAATGCTAGGCTCATGCCTCTGGATTGAACATGCCAGAAGCTATGAGTATATAACTGCATTCATTAATTCACTCTGCAAGTATTTATTATTCAGCTCCTCTTATATACTGAAATCATAGATTCTGGGGACACATGGGTGAAAAAAGTCAAACCAGAATGAAGTCCCTATGCTCATTTAAATGGGGGAAATAGACAACCAAAAATAAATGGGTAAATAATCAACACAAATAACCAAAAATGGATGAATAAATAATTCAGAAGGTGGTAAGAGCTATAAGGAAAATAAAATAGTGTAGTAGGTTAAGAGAGTGACCAAGAAAGGAGGGGGTTATTTTAGATACCTCTGCCACAGATGGCCACTTGGATACGGAATTTTTGAGCCAGATTAAAGGAAGGAGCTAGTCATACAAGCGTTTGGAAACAGTGCTTCTCAAATAAGAGTAAAAACAAGTGTAAAAGTCTTTGAACTTGATATGTTCAAGATAGGAAGAAGGTCAGTTTGTCTAAAACACAATAATGAGGAAAGGAGGAGAGAAGGTTGGGTGTGTATATAGGTCCAGCATCTTTAGGGACTTGTAAGACGTGGCAAAAGCTAGATTAACGGTGTTTCAAAGCTATTGGGAGACTTTAAACCAAAAGTCTGATATAACCTGGTTTAAATTTTCAGAAGTTTACTAATATTATATGGGGACGAAGAGTGGAAACAGGGAGACCAGACTTTTACCCCAGCTCAAAGGAAAGGTAATAGTCTTTTAGACTAGCAAAATTGCAGTGGAAATGGGGTAGGGGGAAGTGGATGGATTTGCTATATTTGGGTGGTAGAATTAGCAGAATTTCCCATTGGATTAGATGAGGGGTTGAGAGAAGAAGAGGAATCAAGAGATTACTTCTAGGTTATTTGGCCTGTGGGACTCAGTTTAGCTCAGCTCAGTCGATCAGTTGTGTACAACTCTTTGCGACCCCATGAATCGCAGCATGCCAGGCCTCCCTGTCCATCACCAGCTCTCAGAGTTTACCCAAACTCACATCCATCTAGTCGGTGATGCCATCCAGCCATCTCATCCTCTGTCATCCCCTTTTCCTACTGCCCCCAATCCTTCCCATCATCAGGGTCTTTGCCATTGAGTCAATTCTTCGCATGAGCTGGCCAAAGTATTGGAGTTTCAGCTTCAACATCAGTCCTTCCAATGAAAACCCAGGACTGATCTCCTTTAGGATGGACTGGTTGGGTCTCCTTGCAGTCCAAGGGACTCTCAAGAGTCTTCTCTAACACCACAGTTCAAAAGCACCAATTCTTCAGCACTTAGCTTTCTTCACAGTCCAACTCTCACATCCGTACATAAGTACTGGATAAACCATAGCCCTGGCTAGACGGACCTTTGTTGGCAAAGTAATGTCTCTGCTTTTCAATATGCTGTCTAGGTTGGTCCTAACTTTCCTTCCAAGGAGTAAGTGTCTTTTAATTTCATGGCTGCAGTCATCATCCGCCGTGATTTTGGAGCCCAGAAAAACAAAGTCTGACACTGTATCCACTGTTTCCCCATCTATTCGCCATGAATTGATGGGATCAGATGCCATGATCTTAGTTTTTTGAAAGTAGAGCTTTAAACCAACTTTTACTCTCCTCTTTCACGTTCATCAAGAGGCTTTTCAGTTCCTCTTCACTTTCTGTCATAAGGGTGGTGTCATCTGTATATCTGAGGTTATTGATATTTCTCCCGGCAATCTTGATTCCAGCTTGTGCTTCTTCCAGCCCAGCGTTCTCATGATGTACTCTGCATATAAGTTAAATAAGTAGGGTGACAATATACAGCCTTGATGTACTCCTTTTCCTATTTGGAACCAGTCTGTTGTTCCATGTCCAGTTCTAACTGTTGCTTCCTGACCTGCATACAGGTTTCTCAAGAGACAGGTCAGGTGGTCTGGTATTCCCATCTCTTTAAGAATTTTCCATAGCTTATAGTGATCCACACAGTCAAAGGCTTTGGCATATTAATAAAGCAAAAATAAATGTTTTTCTGGAACTCTCTTGCTTTTTTGATGATCCATTATATGTTGGCAATTTGATCTCTGTTCCTTTACCTTTTCTAAAACAAGCTTGAAGATCTTGAAGTTAATGGTTCACCTATTGCTAAAGCTTGGCTTGGAGAATTTTGAGCATTACTTTACTAGCATGTGAGATGAGTGCAATTGTGCGGTAGTTTAAGCATTCTTTGGCATTGCCTTTCTTTAGGATTGGAATGAAAACTGACCTTTTCCAGTCCTGTGGCCACTGCTGAGTTTTCCAAATTTGCTGGCATATTGAGTGCAGCACTTTCACAGCATCATCTTTCAGAATTTGAAATAGCTCAATTGGAATTCCATCACCTCCCACTAGCTTTGTTTGTAGTGATGCTTTCTAAGGCCCACTTGACTTCACATTTCAGGATGTCTGGCTCTAGGTGAGTAATCACACCATCGTGATTATCTGGGTCATGAAGATCTTTTTTGTACAGTTCTTCTGTGTATTCTTGCCATCTCTTCTTAATATCTTCTTCTTCTGTTAGGTCCATACCATTTCTGTCCTTTATCAAGCCCATCTTTGCATGAAATGCTCCCTTGGTATCTCTAATTTTCTTGAAGACATCTCTAGTCTTTCCCATTCTATTATTTTCCTCTATTTCTTTGCACTGATTGCTGAGGAAGGCTTTCTTATCTCTCCTTGCTATTCTTTGGAACTCTGCATTCAAATGGGAATAGCTTTCCTTTTTGCTTCCTGTCTTTTCACAGCTACTTGTAAGCCCTCCTCAGTCAGCCATTTTGCTTTTTTACATTTCTTTTCCATGGGGATGGTCTTGATCCCTGTCTCCTGTACAATGTCACGAACCTCAGTGCATAGTTCATCAGGCACTCTGTCTATCAGATCTAATCCCTTAAATCTATTGCACACTTCCACTGTATAATCATAAGGGATTTGATTTAGGTCATATCTGAATGGTCTAGTGATTTTCCCTACTTTCTTCAATTTAAGTCTGAATTTGACAATAAGGAGTTCATGATCTGAGCCACAGTCAGCTCCTGGTCTTCTTTTTGCTGACTGTCTAGAGCTTCTAGACATGCATCTTTGGCTGCAAAGAATATAATCAATCTGATTTCGGTGCTGACCATCTGGTGACGTCCATGTGTAGAGGCTTCTCTTGTGTTGTTGGAAGAGGGTGTTTGCTATGACCAGTGCTCTTGGCGAAACTCTATTAGCCTTTGCCCTGCTTCATGATGTACTCCAAGGCCAAATTTGCCTGTTAGTCCAGTTGTTCCCTGACTTCCTACTTTTGCATTTAAGTCCCCTATAGTGAAAAGGACTTTTTTGGGTGTTAGTTCTAAAAGGTCTTGTAGGTCTTCATAGAACCATTCACCTTCAGCTTCTTCAGCGTTGCTGGTTGGGGCGTAGGCTTCGATTACCGTGATATTGAATATTTGTCTTGGGAACGAACAGAGATCATTCTGTCATTTTTGAGATTGCATCCAAGTACTTCATTTTGGACTCTTTTGTTGACCATGATGGCTACTCCATTTCTTCTAAGGGATTCCTGCCCACAATAGTAGATATAATGGTCATCTGAGTTAAATTCACCCATTCCAGTCCTACTTAGGTCGCTGATTCCTAGAATGTCGATGTTCACTCTTGCCATCTCCTGTTTGACCACTTCCAATTTGCCTTGAGTCATGGACCTAACATTTCAGGTTCATATGCAGTATTGCTCTTTACAGCATCGGACCTTGCTTCCATCACCAGTCACATCCACAACAAACCAGTACTGTTTTTGCTTTGGCTCCATCCCTTCATTCTTTCCGGAGTTATTTTTCCACTGATCTACAGTAGCATATTGGGCACCTACTGACCTGGGGAGTTCCTCTTTCAGTACCCTATTATTTTGCTTTTTCATACTGTTCATGGGGTTCTCACGGCAAGAATACTGAAGTGGTTTGCCATACCCTTCTCCACTGGACCACATTCTGTCAGACCTCTCCACCATGACCCGTCTGTCTTGGGCGGCCCCACACGGCATGGATTAGTTTCATTGAGTTAGACAAGGCTGTGGTTCGTGTGATCAGATTGGCTAGCTTTCTGTGATTATGGTTTCAATGTGTCTGCCCTCTGATGCCCTCTCACAACACCTGCCATCTTACTTGGGTTTTTCTTACCTTGGACGTGGGGTATCTCTTCATGGCTGCTCCAGCAAAGCACAGCTGCTGCTCCTTACCTTGGACGAGGGGTAGTTCCTCTTGGCCTCCACCCCTGACCTCGGCCTGTGGGACTAAGAGGTACCAAAAAAAAAAAAAAGGCGGGGAAAACTAAGATATGAACAGATTCAAGGAACCCAGATTTCTGTGATGAATATGTTTACTTGAGATCCCAACTGAACTTCTAATTGAAGATGTAAACTAAAAACTAGAAGTCTGGAATTCAGGAGGAAGCAGAGATAGAGGACATACCTTGGAAGATCATCAGCATATACTATATCTTTAACTGATTTATGGGGAAAAAAGATGTTTTAATTTCCTTACATTAATAATGATGATAATTATATCTTTGATAACTAAGATTTTTATTCTTCCTTCAGATCAGTTTTAACACATTTCTACCCAGATACTTTATTGTTTGAAATAATCAATCCTCTCGTCACACCACAGCATGCCCTAGTGAGCTCCATCTCAAAATAACTCCAACAATGTAGAATGCATGACTTCAGATTGAGGGCTTATATTTGAAACCATTGTTTTCATATCCTGAGACTTTTAACTGTCTGGCATGTCTTTCTCAATGAGCAGTTACACAGCTTCTACCTGCTCTTTAAGCTGCTCTAAAATCTCTATTTTTTCTTTTAAGTCCTTCCCAGGCAAAGTGAATTTTACATACATTAGACATAGCCTGTATCGTAAAGCAAATCATTCTTTAAAAAGAACTCCAATTTTTATATGAACGATGTCGTATAGTATTATGGTTAAAAGGCATAAGCTTTTATTTGAATTTGTCAGAAGTAACTTTGAATCTGTGCTTGGCCACTTTATAGCTATATAACCTTGGATATGTAATTTAAACTCCATTTCCCAGTCTTCATCCATAAAATTGTAAAAATAATAAGGTGTTATAAAAGTAAATATAATTTGTGTAAATTGCTTGGCACTCTGCCTGGCTTGGGTAGTGTGGCAAGTGAATGGTTTTGGGGGGTGTTTTAGGGTTTGTTTGGGTTTTTTTTGAGCTCTCATCTGATTCTGGGAGTGTATGTTACACGTGTAACATTTGTACTATTGAGTTGAATCTGTAGTGAACCTAGGTCATATGCAAAAGTTTTCTTCTCAAGTATATCCCTGTTTGCCATTTAATTTAGCTCTTCACCTTGAATAACAGGGAAATTTTCATGTTAAAGGAGAGGTCTAACCTGTTGAACTTGAAGTTTTCTTGTACATTAAACTCTATAGGCCCCATGTCTTCAACTGTCCTGTCACATACAATAACCACTAGTCATGTAATATTTAAATTAATTAAAAGTAAATAAAATATAAAATTCAGTTCATAGTTGTACTAGCCACCGTTTCAAGTGATCAGTGGTCATGTGTGGCTGGTAGCTACCATACTGTACAGCATAGGTAAGAACATTTGCATCTTGGCAGGAAGTTCTGTTGGAAAGCTCTGGTCTAGAAACTGCAATTGCTAAAATGTGGGACCTGTATATATATATATATGTTTATATGTACACACAGATGATAAAAGAAAGAGAATAAATAAGAAAAAAATTATAAAATTAACAAGTGAACATGTCTGCTAAATATCTAAATATATTATTAAGTAAGCTATTAATATTTAAATTTAGTATTTATAAAAATTGGGAAACATTTCATGAAGTATACTGTTAGATTATAAATATGAAGTGGTTTCATTTTTCTGATCACTACTACTAATTCTGTTAATTAATCCAGTTCTCTAACTCTTCTGCCACTTTTGGCTATTAGGGCAGCCTCTTTCCAGTTCCTAAAACTCAGCCCAATTCATTTTAAAACCTCAATCTCATTTTGATTCAAAGCGCATTTCCCCTCCTCCCCAGCTCCCAGAAAATATTGATAAAAGTGCCATGAAGAATAGGAAAATGTGATAGACTAGACTTTAGGATGGCAGGCAAGTGGAGGTGCAGTTTAAGCTATGGTGGTCAGGGGTCAACTTCTTTGAAGAGCTGAGATTTGAGCCAAGACCAGAATTATGAGAATAAGTAAGGCCTCTACTCTCCTAGGGCTTCCCTGGTGGCTCAGATGGTAAGGAATCCGCCTGCAGTGCAGAAGACCTGAGTTCGATCCCTGGGTTGAGAAGATCCCTTGGAGGAGGGCATGGCAGCCCACACCAGTATTCTTAGCTGGAGAATCCCATGACAGAGAAGCCTGGCGGGCTTCCAGTCCATAGGGTCGCAAAGAGGCGGACACCTCTGAGCAACTAAGCACAGTACTTTCCTAAGAAGAGTTCACAGAGTGAGAGAATAAAAAGTGTACTGAAGTACACCATCACACAATCCCATTACTCTGATTTTTTTCTTAACACTCATTGATATATGGAATTACGTTGTCCATTGATTTGTTTACATGTTTATTTTCTGTCAACCCCTATTGTTCCTTCCTCTCCTATAATGGAATTACCATGAAGAAAAGGCCTTTACCTATCTTGCTCATTACTATATCCACTACAACTAGCATCTTGCCTGGCACGTATGACATGACGTGATCAATAAATGTTTCTTGATATAAATATTTATACAAATATGCATACATACATATAAGGAAAAGGGTCCTGTGTGCGGCAGAAAGGGAAATAAATACACACACACTGTCTATCCAGTAATTAAAAATATTTCCCTCTTCAAGAGAAGCCTTAAGCAACTTTGTTCTGTAAATTTCTTGTGACCCTTAACTATGTCCAATACTAGATTTAGAAAGTCTTTCCTGACTGCCTCACTACTATCATAAGCAAAACAAACAAAATTAGGTATATTAATCAGGAATTTGTCAGCTTCAGACAGGAGAAATCCAGTTCAAACTGCCTTAAGAAAAGAGAGATTATTTCCTTAAAAAAGTAGAAGTACAGGGATTGACAGGGTGATCCAGGCAATACCTGGTTTCAGGAATTTAGTCAACATCACAAGCAATCTGTCTTTATTCCTAAGCTCTGGTTTCCTCTATGTTTGAGTCTCTCTTAGGCAGGCTGTCCCCAGGAGTTTGGAAAGATGGCTCCCAGCAACTCCAGCTTATATTCTACAGCTTAAAATTTTTGAAAGAGAGGGAGTTCCAGTAAAGCCCCATTTCAGCAAAATTATTTTTTAATTAGATAAATCTGAATAAATCACTGGGGCCAGGGAATGGCTGGAATATTGTGTGCCTTCACACATGCTGGAGGAAGTGTAGGCAGCCTGTCTCAAATCACATGGATTGAGACGAGGGGAAGATGCTGCTCCACCAAATCAAAGCCCCAGATGTCTACAGCACTGGACTGTGTGCCTTTACCGAGTCACTTCCATGGCACTGTACTGGAATGCTGATTTGTAATTGGCTGTGTACTTATTAGCTCTGTATACGCAGGCCTGTGTCTTTTTCACAGTTACACCGCCAGGGTTATTCAGAAGATCTTGCACATAAAAGCCTATATCAGTAATGAGTAAATATTTCCTAACCACTCCTTCCTCTTCATCTTCCTGGTTTCAGAGATGGAACTAGGCCCTAAAGAAACTGCACTGTGCTCCACAAAGGGAGTTTAACAAATATTTGTGACATGAATGTTAAGGGCCGTAACAGGTGACAGCCTTTATTGTTGCCCACAGCCCTAAAGGTCAGAAGGATGTGGCACTTAACATCAAAACCTGTTAAGCCTCCTCTTGCCCTTTCCTCATTTTCTTTAAATCTTTGTTATTTCTCAAACATATACTTCTTCCCATCTCTTGGTGTACCTGTTCCTATCTGACTCTGCTTTTTTCTATGTGGAGTTCCCTTTCTTTCTCTGCAAAAATTATGTTTTCATGTGGCTTCTCTGTCTCCTTCAGTGTATTTCTTTTTCTTATTTCTCACTTTCTCCTCTTTTCCTTCATTACTCATAATACAGAAATGAAATTTCTGTTATTTATTAACTGTATATATATATATATTATTAATTTTCATAGCTAGTAAATAAAATAATTTAAATTCCTCTCTAAAAACAGGTGTTCCTTGGGGGTTAGTGACTGCCTAAAGGAAATAGATACCTTGTAAGATAAAAAATGCTGTTCTCTCCAGAATTGGTTTTGCAATAAATAATGTGAATTTAATGGAATATTTCTAGAACATAACTATACACAGAGGAAACTAGTATAAACTTACAGAAGCCTAGTGCTTTAACTATAAAATCAAGTAGATAAAATTGGTTGTTAAGCAAAGAATTGTATTTAAGATTTAAAGTTTTATTATTTTATTTCTTCAGAAATTAAAAAAGTGTTTTTATCTTTAACAGTGAAATTCCTAAGGACTGCTTGAAGACCGTTCTTTTGGAGTTAGAATGTCACTTCACATGGAATTTACTTAAGGAAGACATCGATCTGTTTGATGTAGAAGATACTATTGGGCAACAGCTTGAATTTCTTACCACAAAATCCAGACTCACTCTTTATAACCTATTGGCATATGTGAAACACCTTAAGGGCCAAAATGAAGATGCGCTAGAGTGCTTGAAACAAGCAGAAGAAATTATACAGCGAGAACACTCAGACAAAGAAGAAGTACGAAGTTTGGTCACTTGGGGAAACTATGCCTGGGTTTATTATTACATGGATCAGCTTAAAGAAGCTCAGAAGTATATAGACAAGATAGGGAACGTCTGCAAGAAATTGTCCAGTCCTTCTAACTACAAGTTGGAGCGTCCAGAGATTGACTGTGAGAAAGGGTGGGCACTCTTGAAATTTGGAGGAAAGTATTACCAAAAGGCTAAAGCTGCTTTTGAGAAGGCTCTGGAAGCAGAACCAGACAATCCAGAATTTAACATCGGCTATGCCATCACAGTGTATCGGCTGGATGATTCTGACAGAGAAGGGTCTATAAAGAGCTTTTCTCTGGGCCCCCTGAGGAAAGCTGTCACCCTAAACCCAGATAATTCCTACATTAAGGTTTTTCTTGCACTGAAGCTTCAAGATGTACATGCAGAAGCTGAGGGGGAAAAGTATATTGAAGAAATCCTGGACCAGATATCAGCCCAACCTTATGTCCTTCGTTATGCAGCCAAATTCTATAGGAGAAAAAATTCCTGGGACAAAGCTCTAGAACTTTTGAAAAAGGCCTTGGAGGTGACACCAACCTCTTCTTTCTTGCATCACCAAATGGGACTTTGCTATAGGGCACAAATGATCCAAATCAAGAAGGCCACTCGCAACAGACCTAAAGGAAAGGATAAACTGAAAGTTGATGAGCTGATTACCTCGGCTATATCTCATTTCAAAGCAGCTGTGGAGCGAGACTCTATGTTTGCATTTGCCTACACGGACCTGGCCAACATGTATGCTGAGGGAGGCCAGTATAGCAATGCTGAAGACATTTTTCAGAAAGCTCTTCGTCTGGAGAACATAACTGATGATCACAAACATCAGATCCACTACCACTATGGCCGCTTTCAGGAATTTCACCGTAAATCAGAAAATACTGCCATCCATCATTATTTAGAAGCCTTAAAGGTCAAAGACAGGTCATCTCTGCGTCCTAAACTGACAAGTGCTCTGAAGAAATTGGCTACTAAGAGACTTGGGTACAATGCTTCAGATGTGCAGAGTTTAAGTGCCCTAGGGTTTGTTTACAAGCTAGAAGGAGAAAAGAGGCAAGCAGCTGAGTACTATGAAAGGGCCCAAAAGATAGATCCAGAAAATGCAGAATTTCTTACTGCTCTCTGTGAGCTTCGACTTTCCATTTAAGTACACACTCTAGGAAATTACTTCGAAGCTTTTCCTCTCCTTTTTGGGTTCTTATAGTTTTGTTTATTGCTTTAAGCCATTGTTCATTTAGACCTAACTTTTATTGAATGGTTACTGTGTACCTTGCATCATGCTAAATACTTTATATACATTATGATGTATCTTTTGTTGTTTTTTAAAAAATTTTCCATTGAGAAACAGCAAAATTTCAGCTGTTGTAGCTTTTAAAAATCATATGGTCATTATGACTTTATATCCTTTATCTGTGCTAGTTATAATAATTTTCTGATTGTTTTGTCAAATTTTCCATATTATTTATGTCTAACTTTAATCCTACACAAGCTTTTGACACCTAAGTCATGAGCACTCTTTCAGGAGTGCAAAATTATATCATTTAAGCACTTAACTTGTAGCTTACAAAGATGGAAACTTCAAGTTACAGATGTTCTGACTTTGATGAGGATATTTAACCACGAGCCTGAAAGTTATCTAAAGAATCCTCTTTGTTGGAAGAAAAAAGTTTATAATAATAAAAGTTTGTCATCCCTGATGACTTTGATAAAAGGAGGAAAAATTAGAACATGAGAAAAAAGAACTTCCCAAATACAGAACTTCAGGGACTCATGAGAAATCCAAAGTATTAATTCCCAGAATGTTCATCAAGTAGCTAGAAATAGTGATGAGAAAAAAAACAAGGATGGGAAAATCATTAGTCTCAATTTTTTTCTAGTTGTTTTAACTGGAAGAATAAACCTAAAGCTAATTAGATGGAATTAATTTATTTCCTTCCCATTAAAATTGCAGTATTTTTAGGGTAAAATCATTGAGATTAAAAAGCAGACCAATTGAGAATTTGGGAGAAATAATAAACAAATGGGTAAAATAGATACCCCTAACCTGTTTCCCTAAATTACCAAAATTTCAGTGATTTAGTTTTGGGCCTGAACCAGGTAGAATTCTCATATACACCATTTCTGACCTTTGGTTAGCTGTTTTAGTGGCCCAGAGTTACTTCTGTGAACCTTTTCCTTTTGTCTGAAGTTTTCAGGTTGACATGTTTTCCTGTAGATCCTCTAGAAACAGTTAAACCCCGTTTTCAGTTTTAATATTCACCGTGAAGGGTCACTGCTTAAGGGCTGTTATCCCAGAGGACTTTTCAAATTGAGATGTTGCTAAAAGTATGCAGTTATATTTACCACCACAGTATTAGTGGGAAAATGTGCCATATGATTTAATTCTCTGTACCTACAATGAAGCTCTTAAAACTACTGTATATATGTGTGTTTTTTACTTTTTCTTACTATGTTTATTTTTTAAATTTTTATTATGGTTTTCTTTATTATAAAAGTAATAACTTCTCATTGTAAAATTTCACAAAATACAGACTTGTAAGAATTTAAAAATAAGAGCACTGCCTTCACTCTACCCCAATGCCACATGCCCAAGGTAAACTGTTAATAATTTGATATGTATCCCTCCAGATATTTTTTCTATGCACATTCAAACATACCTAAATACTTCAGTATATCTCTTGAATTAAATTTTTAGATGTTTGTTTTACTTATGCCCCTGCTGTTTTTATTTATTTTGCTGTTTTCATTTGTGTATTCAAGAAGGAAGAATAGGCAAGGAATGATTTTATGTATTTAAATAATTTAGGACTGAAGTCCTAACCTATCAGTAGAAGTATTTGGCCTGTTTTGTAGCAAATGTTTTATTTTGCAGTAATTCAGTTTTCCCCATTGAGAATAATACTATGATTAAGTCTGTGTTCCCAAGTAGAGACTTCACAATCAATAAAATTACAGTTGTGATATCAGAACAAAGATACAACTATAAACCTCTATATTTAAACATTAGACTTTTAGGTCTATTAAGTGACTTTAAAATCCACTAGATAACAAAAATTTTGAAATATATAAGAAGCATAACATACTAAGAAAGTGTAAAATCAGTATAAAAGTATAAAATCATATGAAAAGTACAACTCTGTATTAACCTAAAGTTAATTAACTTTAAATTTTGTCAATAATTTTGCTTGCCTACTTAAAATTTATAAGTATTTAGAGATACTTTCATAGGCTCTTATTTAAAAAAAATCTCAAACTTCACCTTTATTAATTAACCATCAAAATTTAAATACTGACTTATCTTCCTAAATGATAATTTCATCTTCAGATAGTCCTTATTCTTTGAAATTTGTTTCTTCCATTTAACGGAAGATATCTAGCCTGTAGTCTACACATTTTCACCTATAGGGACCTCAAAGATCTAAGCCTTCCTAAAGGTGACATTTTGCATTAGTTAAAACTCTTGACTGCAAATCAGAAAACTCAACTAAAATGACCTAGGCAAAAATGAGAATATAGGGGCCAATGTACTTTTAATAGTTCAGGGACAGCACTAATTTCAGATAAATTTGAAGGGACAAATAAATCACCAAGTACATATGGCTGTTGTTGGGAGTCAAGTAATGCTGAATAGCCAAAAACCAAAAGTCTACTACATATATCTTAAAGTAATTGAAGACAATGGCCATGTGTCCCCTGAAACTTCTTTAAGATAAACATGCAGTTTTCTTCTACCCACCCTCATAAGACATATTGAAATCTCTTCCTCATCATGTTTATTTTGAATTCTCTCCAAATTGTCCTTATCCTTTGCCTGGGTTTAACTTCATACCTAAAATGAGGCTTTAGGACTCTGGTAGAATGATCCCTTGTTTTTTCTAGGGATTATATGTATATTAATTTAGGCAAAATAATATCCACTTACTACCTACTTATGTGTAGTTTTTTTCCACACACGCCATTTTAAGGCATGCTTTTCATATCCTATCCCTGAGCATTTGGCTTTTGAGAGTGTTTTATGTTACTTGGTCACATTCAGCACTTCAATTCAGATGATCCTTATCTCTTCAAGAAATAGTTGAGGAAATGTTTGTGTGTAATATGCTATCCATTGCAAGTAGCAGAACAGACAATAGAAAACCCAAGTTAAGCTGTCTTTAATAAGAAACCAGTACACCATGTTTTCAAACAAGGCTTGATCTCAAAGAGTGTGATCAAGACAAAGTCACAGTCTCTCCTTCTCAGTACCCAATTATCAAATTTGGCTTCATTCTGAGAAAACTACCTCTGTGATCCTCATATGGGGACCACATGCACTCTTGTCTCTATGAAGTGGAAAAGTGTGCATCACCTCCCACAACCATCTGAGAATGCCAGGTTTGCTCTGATGGGGCCATCTTGGGTTACATAACCATTTTCAAGTAAGTCATCCTGGCCAAAGAAGAAAAGACCATGTTCATTAGTTAGGCCTGAGACATAGCTGACATAGAAAACCAGGAATGAAGAGAAAGTTGACTTCCCTGGAAGCATATGGACTACTAGTGGTAGGAGTGGAACTATCAAGAAAATCAGGATTGGAACACGGACAGCCAAAAATACTGAAAGTACGTAGATTCAAATTGTGCCTCCTTCCCCACTCCATATATTTCTCTGTAGCAAGTAAAGTATTTCCAAAAGGAGTTAGTCATTTAAACTCTAGTCAGTAATTAAGGCCCCAGTAAACTTTTCTATTGGTTTTTAGTTTTTCTGTTTTAAGTCTGGTCCTCTTATTCTTCTTTATCCCCTCAGATCTGTTCTCAGCATCACTGAAGGCAGCCTGGTAGGGGCAGGGGTGTGTGGAAGGTGAACCAAGGGAAGAAGTTATACTCACGTGGTAGTGACTGCCACCAACTATGATTCAGACAACTTTAAGAAATAGTTGAATAACCAGAGGCATTACAGCTTGTGAATGTATCTGAAGTATCAGAGATGACTGTGATGACCGGAATCATGACCTATATTCAACAGAGCTGAGCAGCCCCGGATGAAGCCATTGCCAGCTTATTCACAGCTGCCATGAGGTCTACAGGACTTGAACCAGACAAGTCCAAATTCAAAGTGACAAAGGGAGATGATTAAAGTGAGTATGAGATGACTTGGACATCAAAAGACAAATTACCCATGTGGTCAGCTTGTACAAATATATGTGTCTGTAATGGTAGAGGCCCATATCAAAATAACTGCTTTGCATTCATTAAAAGGTACTTTAATATGTTACCTTATTTAACTGTATCAACACTGCAAATGAATAGAGCAACTCCTCAGAAGTTAGTTAAATAACAATCAGAATCACACAAGGGGAGGATCTTACTTCTCCACTCCTGTCTCCCACTTCTCTCCCAGGACCACAGCCTCTTGTTCCTCTGCAAAAACCAGATCTGACCTAATTTACAGTCCACTCTCTCTCCAGTTTATCAGTGGTTTGTGAAAGTGAAAGTGTCAGTCACTCAGTCGTGTCCCACTTTTTGCGATCCCTTGGACTGTAGCCTGCCAGGTTCCTCTGTCCATGGAATTTTCCAGGCAAGAATACTGGAATGGGTTGCCATTTTCTACTCCAGGGAATCTTCCTGACCCAGGAATCTAACCCAGGTCTCCTGCATTGCAAGCAGATTCTTTACTGTCTGAGCCACTAGGGAAGCCCATTAGTGGTTCATAAACCTAAATCAGAACCACTGGTGTAGTTTTTAAAAAAAATCAAATTTCCAGGTCCCATTATAGACCTACTAAACTAGAACCTCCAGGGGTGGGTCCTGTATATTTATAAAGCACCCACCTAGTTCTGAGAATCATTTAGGTAAGGAAACAACTGTAACTTCAGTGGGAGGCCTTGTCTAAATGTTCCATTTGTAAGTAGAAATCCTAAGGGAAACTATGTGGTAGGTGAAAGTTAATAGTGCTCAAGTCTTGGTGGTTGTGGTTTCTTTGGCTCTGCATGCAGGATCCTAATTCCCTAAGGAGAGATCAAACCCATTCCCCCTGCAGCGGAAGTGCAGAGTCTTAACCACTCAACCTCCAGGGAAGTCCCACCAAGAGCCCAAGTTTGCATACAACTTTTACCCTGTGGAAGCTCTCTGAATAACAAGGTTAGGGGAAATAACAAGGAATAAGCAAGAATAATGTAGAATCAGAGGTTTGGGGAAGATCTTACCTCTCCACTCCTCTCTCCCACTTCTCTCCCAGGACCACAGCCTCTTGTTCCTCTGCAATTGTCTTCTTAGGCAAAGTTCTCTGGATCACTGAGATGTGGCTTCTTTTGCGCCTTAGTTTTCTCTTGTCCTGTGATCAAGCCACACATACCTGTCCTACCCCAAACAACTCCCACCCTCTCTGGCAGTGTCTTATTTCTAAGATAAGTGTGTTCATAAAGCATTTTATTGTACTTCAAGGGAATTAAAAAAGAGATCTAATTACTAGGAACATGCACAGAAATGCCATGTATATATTCCTCTATTTGCTCTGAACTTAGGGGTCCTCTGTAAGTGATTAACTAGAATCTTCCTAATATTGCCTATTATGATGGCCTAAGTAGAGTAAGCAACAGAATAATGAAGGTGAGACCTGTCAGCTTGGGGAAGCCATATCTCATGGGAGCCCACAGGTGCCTCGTGGGTAAACTCTGAAGGGCAAGCATGGATCGATGTCTCTTGGACTGAACACTGAAGACACTTGAGGACACTGGCCTCTCCTGTCCTTCAGGAAGAGCGACACCTATCTAAGCTTCTTCCAACGTCAAAGGGTAAGATGGGCTGAGGGTAAAGGAAGAGAGAGATGAGTACTCCCAAGTTCAGAAGTGCGCCTATAGGTCAGTTTCCTCCAAACATGTCCCTAACACCACCAGATTGGAGCCAAGCCCTGGGAAGGAGAGAATGCTAGTTCAGCCACATATTAGACTCTAGTGACACGTGAAGAGCCATAGCTAACTCATAGCTACATAGACTATAATGTGTACCACATGCTGTTCTAAGAGCATTGCATGTATTAAACTTATCAAATGTTAACAAAATCCCTATAGATAAACATTTTTGTTATTTCCTTTTGCATATGAGTCAGAGAAGGCAATGGCACCCCACTCCAGTACTCTTGCCTGGAGAATCCCATGGACGGAGGAGCCTGATAGGCTGCAGTCCATGGGGTCACTAGGAGTCAGATGCGATTGAGCGACTTCACTTTCACTTTTCACTTTCATGCATTGGAGAAGGAAATAGCAACCCACTCCAGTATTCTTGTCTGGAGAATCCCAGGGATGGGGGAGCCTGGTGGGCTGCCGTCTATGGGGTCGCACAGAGTTGGACACAACTGAAGCGACTTAGCAGCAGCAGCAGCAGATTGCATATGAATACACTGAAATTTGAAGATATTAAGTAAGCCCAAGGTCATATAGCTAATAAGAGGTGGAAAAAGGATTCAAACCCTGGATGTCTGGTTCTAGAATACAATATACTATACAATATTTTCTAGATAGTTGTAAAATTTGGGATGAAGAATGTAGGGAGATAGCACCAATCTTTACAGAAACTAGGAGAATGCCACAGAGAATCACATGAAAGACAGATGTTCTACAGTCATAGGTCACCCAACACTTTCACAGAGTTCCAAACTCCCTGGAAGGAACTGTGAAAGGGATAGGGATTAACAGCTGCTCTGAAACCACTGGAGAGAATGACCCAAGAAATCAAGGGACTCAATAGTCTTATGAGTTGGATGTTAAAAATCAGAGATTTGGAATAAATTCTTCGAAAAAGAAAGCAAACCTTGCCTTGAACCGCCAAACCACGGACTTTGGAAAGTAGCTCTGAGACGCTAATTCCACTGATGATTAATTTAGTTTAAGAGACACTTCACCTTCACATCCTTTCCCTCTTCCATACCATTTTAATTCTAGCCACCTTACCCCCAATCTCACCAAAACAAACAGCAAACATAAAAACCAAGCAAACACTGAAAATGAAAACTGCTTACAGGTCATTTGTATATAAAAAGCCTTTATTGACAAAGCTTAGGAGAGAATCTATAACTTAATAATTTAATATTAGATAATCACTTTTTTAAAGGAAGAGAAAGGAAGAAAGCATAGAAGGAAAGACAGAGATGAGAAAAAAGAAGGAAAGAAAGAAAAGAGAAATGGATTGAAGGGAAACAAGAAAGAAGAAAAGAAGGAAACACCCTCAACCATTTCTTAATAGTTCTGCCTCTTGCCCTGATTCTGAGCCTTACCTCCTTCCCTATCTCTACTGTTCTGAAAGAACAACCAGTTCTCCTGATTTCCTTAAAAAGAACAATTCGGTTTTCTCTTATCCTCATATTCAGACCCACTTATGCATAACCAAATTCTTCAAGTTGCCTAGTTCAACAAAAAGTCCTCAACGTTTATATGATACACTCTCCTTTGAAGGCAATTGTTGCTATAAATAAATAAATAGCAGCCCCTTACAATTTCATAGGAACTACACATTTAAAAGTAAATTCAATCACTAAATACAGCATAATTTGTATACAGTAAAACAAGGATGCTTTATGCTTCCAAATTACAGAGAATACACTCCTCTATCATTTGGTTTCAACATTTCTCAAATTCGACTTCTGGTATGTGTTTAAGACTTTATCTTATACTTTAACTTAATCCTTTATCAACTGACATCAAACCAATTAACACAATCGTAGGGAACCAAAAATGGGACCCAGGATGGCAATCTGAATTCCCAAAAAAGTCCACAGAGGGCTCAAAACACATTTTCACATTAAATTTTGCCTATGGCATGCTGCAGTCCATGAGGTTGCAAAGAGTTGGAGACTACTGGGAAACTGAACAACAATAATCCCTTGTTAGGTCAATTAAAATCACCATTTATATTAACTTTGATATTCTAAATAGAGAAGTGACCTAGGAAACAAAAATATATACAGAAAAATACAGCATCGTTGTCCCTATATTTGTATTGATACTTGCAAGAGGAAGAGGATAAATGTAGGATGGGTCGTGAGTAGGAAGTGAGGGAGGGAAGAGAAGGAAATAACAAATTTTAACGTTTGTTCTAAGCCTGGTCTTGTCCAGTTAAGCTGTTATTGGAGGCACCACCAACTTTAGAGAAGTGGTCTCAATAATTCCAGCAGATGGCAGTGCAGTGCTGTATAACAGGTATTATAGTTATTTAAAAATAAACACCACCAAAAAACCTTGAACCTCTGGACTCCTTGAGAAGAAAAAAACATACAAATTATTCCTTTTTAGGGTTGAGAAGTAATTATTAAAGTATAACCCCATGCTCTGAAAATCTCTTTTTAATTTGTGAAGTGAACGTGAAAGTGTTAGTCACTCAGTCCTGTCAGATTCTGTGAGCCCATGAACTGTAGCCTGCCAGGCTCCTCTGTCCATTGGATTCTCCAGGCAAGAATACTGGAGTAGGTAGCCATTCCCTTCTCCAGGAGATCTTTCTGAACCTAGGGATCAAACCTGGGTCTCCCGCATTGCAGGCAGATTCTTTACTGTCTGAGCCACCAGGGAGTTTTTAATTTAGAGACAACAAATGCAACCCCAAATCCCAGCAGTCCCCAAAGTTCCAGACACCTCTGTGGATCCCCTCGTCAAGATATTTATTACTGTCAGCTTATGCATGGTTTTGCATTGAGCTCAGGAATTGGCTTCCCTTGTGACTCAGCTGGTAAAGAATCCCCCTGCAATGCGGGAGACCTGGGTTTGATCCCTGGGTTGGAAAGATCCCCTGGAGAGAAGAAAGGCTACCCACCCCAGTATTCTGGCCTGGAGAATTACATGGACTATAGTCCATGGGGTCACAAAGAGTAGTACATGAGTGAGCTACTTTCACTTTTAGGAATCAACTAGAACCCCAGGTACCTGCATGAAGCAGCTTCCCCACATCCTTCCCCCTTACTCCCCAGCGTCTTCTCCTGAAAACAGAAGAGGCTGTTTCCAACCCACTCAGTTCCATACCGGAGTTCCTCAGAATCATCTCAAATTTCTTTGGCCCTTCATGAATTCTTCTCCATAACCTCTAGAGTATGCAGTGCCCTTAGCCCCAGGTCAGCACTGAAGACCTCTTGTGGTTGTTCTCACCTGTGTTTGTTTCAATTTACCAGTTAGTCGGTACACCTGAGACCAATGGACAGGGTAGAAGGTGTGTTTTAAATTCCCCACTATATATAACATGGTGCCAGATTCCAAGGAGGTGCTTATTAAATAGTTGTCGTTGATTAACTCCTCTCACCAACTCTTGAGAAAGTTTGTCAGCCATCTGATTTTCAGTCACACTCTGAGTTAGAAGCCAACCATTAGCGCGAGTTAAGACTCTGGTGGGGGACTTCCGCTACTGGCCAAATCCTGGTGCAAGGTTTTCATGTCAAGTAAAAGCAGCTTGATTGGTCCCTGTAACTGAAACCTCATCTTTTCACACATGAGGCACATGTGCTCCACTTTTTCCCAACTTTCTAGGGTTTCCTTGCATGGGCAGTGCCCCATTCCTGGGCCTGGGTCTGTGCTCAATTTGAGCACAACAGAGTTATTTAATTAAACTAGTCTCAGTTCAACATAGTCATATCATTTTTACATTCAGGCCTCAATCTAAGTTTTATTTAGTGTATTTCTAATAGCTCTTCTCTTTGCCACTTTTATTCCCTTTCCCAAACCTGCCCCGTGATACTCAATGCTTGGAGGTCCTGCTTCTTATATAGGACCCTTCTCATCAGGCATCCTATTTTGGCCCACTGAATTGGGAACATCCAACGTATCCTACCATGGGGCTTCCCTGGTGGCTCAGATGGTAAAGAATTTTGCCGCAGTGTGGGAGATCTGGGTTTGATCCCTGGGTCAGGAAGATCCTCTGGAAAAGGGAATGGCAACCCATTCCAGTATTCTTGCCTAGAAAATCCCATAGACAGAGAAGCCTGGTGGGCTACAGTCCATGGGGTTGCAAAGAGTAGGACACCACTGTGCTTTCAACGTATTCTGAACATTCTGAGTGCAAACAAGCAAACCCGACCTTCATTAGCCCCACCCTTGATGCATTATAATTCTCTTTAGTAGCTGCTTCCTTTGTTCTTTTTTGTTTGTTCATTTGTTGTTTTCACTCATTCATTCACCAAGTATTTATTGAGTGACTATGGATTAGGCACTGGCAGTCAGTATGGACTCTGACTGTCAGTCAGTATGATCTCTAGCCTCAGAAAGCTTGTGATTTTGTAGAGATGACATTTAAAAATAAACACACAAGTCAATATGGAATTATAATTAAAATATGTTCTCTGGTGAGAAAGAGCAGGTGCTATGCGAACGTGTCATGCGGGTGGTGATAGTGTGATGGTAATTTTTGTGCCCTGCGTGCTCAGTCATGTCCAACACTTTTGGGATCCCATGGGCTGTAGACCACTCTGCCCATGGGATTCTCCAAGCAAGAATTCTGGAGTGGGTGGCCATTTCCTACTCCAGGGAATCTTCTGGCCCTGGGATTGAACACACGTCTCTTGTTTCTCCTGCAATGGCAGGCAAATTCTTTACCACTGCGTCACCTGGGAAGCCAGTAAGTAATTTAGATGGAGGCAACGGTTCAGGGTAGGGAAGTGACATTTATATTGAGGCCCAAAGGGTGAGAAGTGAGTATCCTGATGGATCGACATATGCAAAACGACCTTGGCAACAGAACAGGGCCACTGCAGTGTGGTGAGCACAGTGTAGCCCAACAGGAGGTTTGGAAGTGAGGCAGAGGCTCACCCTGCAGGACATCATGGGCCATATGCCAGTGCGTAACATCAGTGATTCTGAAACAGGCTTGCCCTGGGGCTTCCCTGGCAGTCTAGTGGTTCGACCTTTGGTTGGGGAAAAAAGATACCACATGTCATGTGGTGTGGCCAAAAAAATTAAAGAAAAAAAAAAAGGCTTTCCCCCTCCCTGTTTGACCTTTAGAAACTTGAGTCAGATGTCCAAATTCTTCCCCCTTGGTATTTCCCACCTGAAACATACTCAGACTCTGCTCAGAGTCCTGTTGAAAACACCGGGACTGAGACTATGTCTTCACTTTTCCTAGGATCAGGATCACTAACCCATCCATCATTTCAAGGGCCAGGGAGAAAAGATCTAACCTGCCATCACAGGAGTAACAGTTTTATGGGAAAACTTTAAAAGGGCTGCACTTTCAAGTGCTAATTTTAATGCCTTTTAATGTCAATGCATTTTGAACACATTACTTTGTCAACAAAGGTCCGTCTAGTCGAAGCTATGATTTTTCTTGTAGTCATGTATGGATGTGAGAGTTGGACTGTTAAGGAAGCTGAGCACCAAAGAATTGATGCTTTTGGACTGTGATGTTGGAGAAGACGCGTAAGAGTCTCTTGGACTGCAAGGAGATCCAACCAGTCCATCCTAAAGGAAATCAGTCCTGAATATTCATTGGAAGGACTGATGCTGAAGCTGAAACTCCAATACTTTGCCACCTGATGCAAAGAACTGACTCATTGGAAAAGACTCTGATGCTGGGAAAGACTGAAGGCAGGAGAAGGGGATGACAGAAGAAAATATGTTTGGATGGCATCACCGACTTGATGGCTATGAGTTTGAGCAAGCTTCGGGAGTTGGTGATTTGACAGGGAGGCCTGGCATGCTACAGTCCATGGGGTCACAAAGACTTGGACATGCCTGAGTGACTGAACTGAACCGAATGTCAGTGCAAATATTCAGTGGAACATACATTAACTCCTCAAAAATAGGGAATTCCCTGGCAGTCCAGTAGTTAGGACTCCATGTTTTCATTACCAAATGCCCGGGTTCAATCCCTGGTTGTGGAACCTGCAAGCTTCACCATGTGGCCAAAAAAATTTTTTAAGAAAAATATAAAAGTGTTTGTATTTAATTTTAGACCAATCTTAGAGCCTGGATCCCTCAAAGAGGCCTCTGACACTTAAATAATTAACAGAAATAATGCAAGTTAATAGTGACCACTCTTTTCCAGAATTTGGAAGCACTTTTCACTTATTTGACACTTCCTTAAGCTTGGTGGTGCTAGTGGTAAAGAACTGCCTGCCAATGCAGGAGATATAAGAGATTCAGGTTCAGTCCCTGGGTCAGGAAGATTCCCCTGGAAGAAGACATGGCCACCCACTCCAGTATTCTTGCCTGGAGGATCCCATGGACAGAGGAGCCTGGCGGGCTACAGCCCATAGTGTCGCAAAGAGTCAGACATGACTGAAGTGACTTAGCACACAGGCAGGCAAGCTTCAGGTAGGTAGATTACATGGGGGCTAGGAAAGGAAGCGTTTTAGCCTGCAATTCAGACACCTGAAGGAAGCCTACACCAAGAAAGGGGTCCCCATCAGCCTTGCAAGTAATGATGTGGCCCTTTAATATGTGACACTGACCGCCCATACCCTCG
>ML664183.1:15298673-15406975 GCA_007570785.1 Antilocapra americana | reverse complement strand
TAATGATGTGGCCCTTTAATATGTGACACTGACCGCCCATACCCTCGACTGGCATGAACAGATTGTTCTTGCCAAATTTAGTTATTCCTTGACAACTGAAGGAAGACACGTCCTGTCAACATTATCTCAAATGGCTTCATCAAGAGCGGGGGCAAAGAGGTAAAGAACTGTAGATGCTGGGACAATGGGTACTTCAAGTACATTGTACTTTTCTTTCTGGTTTTGTCTATGTTTGGAAAGTTTCATTATTAATAAAATGCTTTAAACGTTTCTCTTTATGTCAATATTTATTATTTTCCTCACTGTTCCCACCAAATGTTTCTCTGTGCTAATGGGACAAAACCCCAGTTATCTCTTACTGGGAGCTGCTCTGGCAACGGGTATAAAAATGTATGGCTTGGCAGAGTTAAAAAAGACTCAAAACTTTGAAGTATAAGAAGAGAAATTTGGATACTATCTTGAATTCACACTATTTCATGTTGATAAGCAGTTTCTGAATTAGATCTAATGGGCCCAGGAAGGTGAGTGCCAAATAGATATTACCATCGTCATCATCACAGGGCAGTGGTGTAGGGATTTCAGGAGGAACGCACTTCCTGACTGATCAAGCATGACTTTGGTCATGTACAGAATGCTCCCCAACCTTTTCCATGTGCCCCCACAGGCAAATGCTCCCAAACAGGAGTCTGGATCCACAGACAGCAAATTAAACCACTAAGCCTGGAAGTAGCAGTCTTAATAGAACCAGACTCTTACCAAGTCTTGGAAATTTCCAGTCCAGGGTCTTCTCAACTATACTCACTGGAAGACTGAAGCATAATCGAAACGATTTTATCTCCCCATGGAAGGGCTTATTTCCAAATGGTGCAGTGACTACTGAGTCAGAAGTCATGGGACCTGATGCCTCAGTTTCCATGTTCATGAAAGGGTGAAAATACAGGTTATTATGGGGATTAAGTAAGACACTGCATAGGAAGCGCTTAACAAAGCGGCTAACACATTGAAGTACTCAATAAATGGTTTTGGCTTTTGTAAATTTTTTGATTACTTACCACATCTTTATATGCCAATGATGTCTTGGTTGACCCCAGGCAGACCCACTCATAATCCAATTCAAACGCCTCGTGCAGGGGAAAAATGTTTTCCAAACATGACTATAAACTCATTTTATTATGCTTTTGAAATAAGAAAATATTATCATAAATATTTGATCTATTAGTGAAGTCACAATCTGAAAAAAAAATCAAATGGTACAGTGTATCTACATATTTCTTTTGCTTTTTTTAAACTCAATTTCAAAGTAGAGCTTGCAGTGATATAAAGAAATATTTAAGATGTAAAATCATCCCACCACAATTTTGTTCTTGATTCTACAAAACAAATACATCATTCTCATGAATCCCTCCATTTAAAAATAAACAGTATAGGCACATGGAACGTAACAGTAAAATTTTGTATAGATGACAATGGTAACCTCTAAAATCTACATTTTCCTTACTGGTTTTCTAAAAATGCTGCTCCAAAAAGAAAAATAAAATACAAATGTATGCATGTATAAAGTCAGAATATCCCAAATATTTTATACAAATTTTTAAAAGCTCTGATCTCTATGCTCATTTTTCATGACTATTTATAATACTTTGGAGAAATTACATTGCAGAACAAGATAAACATAATTTTACTGTGACCATCATAGGAAAAAACATATATAAGAATATTTATAACTCTTCATATTTTAAATAATCTTTAGGTTTGAAGATTTAAGAAATGACATTTAGTATAAAGTGTTATTCCAAACACATACAATTTCATTTTAACTTTGACTGTTTACAGATATTTTCTAAACATTGCTTTTAAATGGCAAATGACAAAGAAAGTGGTTTCACAACTAAATCTTCAAACCAAGTATAAAAATAACAGGAAACATTCAAATTTCTCTTTGGAAAACACCTATGAGATACTAGCTTTCTGCCATCAAATCAAGTCAGCATTTCATTCTGAAAGCACTGTATTAATATGTAATTTTAAAAATAATCCAGTTATAGGCAAAAACTCTTGCCAAATATACTTAGTCAACTTGGGTCCCCCTCATGGCTGTGTTTTTTCTTTCAGTACCTGTGTCCAGGCATTTGTGAGACCTCTCTGGAGACAGTGGATTGAATGACCTTCAGGGTCAAAATATTTCCTTGAGGTTCAGACTTAAATTTGTTTTTTGGCCACGGGACTCAGCCTGTGGGATCTTAGTTCCCCAATCAGGGATCGAACCTGAGGCCCCTGAATTGGAAGCATGGAGTCTTAACCACTGCATCTCCAGGAAAGTCCCCAGATTTAAAATTTTTAATTAATTAAAATCTCCTTTCAAATGTATAACTTGTCCCTATTTACAAGTGCAGCATGATTTGAGATTCAGGATTATAGTTCAGAGGACTTAAAATGGTTAGGGACAGGCTGCGGGCCTGACCTCTCTCTTATCTCCCCATGCCCTCTCTTTTCAATCTGAAGACCCAAGCCACAGGGAGCTAGGGTATTGGGAAATGAGAGAACTGTTCTAATCCAGTGACTTAAGCTGTGTGAAAGAGTCCTATGAATGATAAAACAACACACCACTAGCCTTCTTAACTTTGTCCTTCCTCTCTCCTGACCAAAGCTATAATTTGTGAGAGGGCCATAGTGCCGAGGTTAACCCCCAAGCCTTCTCATTCAGCTGAAAAGGTCCACCAAGTTTTTAATGATTATCTATAAAGAGATGAAGAGCAGTGGACACTGGAACAATAATTGACAAAGGGAGAAAGGAATCTCACTTTCAGAACATCTCTAGAATAATATTTTTCAGGCAAAACTCTCACCCTATTTTGGATAATGATGAAATTAAATGTCTGATCTGAAAAGAAAACTCTCACCAGAGACCTGCTGATTCAAGAATTCAATTTCTACCCAACTGGAATGCTGTCAACATCCTTCCATTCCTAACAGGAATGTCTACAGTTAAAATAAGTGCTTTATTTCTGAAGAAAAAAAAAAGGGAACGGTTAGTGTTAACATTTCTGGTAAGATTTAGGAATCAGCCATGTGACTTTGTGTGTTCTGTCAATTTAAAGTATCATATGTGATAGCAACAGAGGTGAACACCTGGGTGGAAGAAATGAGCTTTCAGTGGTGGTGGAAGATAAGGATGCTAAACCTTCTTCCTAGTGGAGCTTCTCATTAGGATGTGAAACAAAATGCTTAAAGAATAGTTAGATACTTCAAAAGGCAGTGATTAAAATGGGATGCCCCCTTTTCCAAACAGCATAAAGAAACCTACATGTCAATGCTTCTGGCTTACCTTCTAACTGAAGAAGGAAAGTGGAGGGACAGAGAGTTTGAAACAAAGCTGTTCCAGTGTTATCTGCTTTAGTCATTCGTTGAAATTACCCCCGTTTATAGGAAATTATATCGGTTGTGTCCTGACATTCTCCATGGTGTGATGCTCTTTGAGTTCAATTGTGAATATAAATCCCAAATGGGGAAACTCTCAGTTGGTCCAGTTTGCTTTGTTATTTGCTGTTTCCCAACCCTCTACAAACATATTAATAAAACAATAAATTTCCTTGGAAGGAAATGCTTCTGCCAAAATAAAGTCCGTGAGAAACATACAATCCAGTGTCCCACCTCTCTCAGCCCTGAAGATTCCCAGGCTCAAGGCCATTGGTCATGTGGGGTTGGAACCAAGCATTGCTAAAGCCACAGATTCCCCATCTTTCTGATCTAATTCTCTTGCTACAGAATAAGCCACCGAGCCATTGGTCCACAGCTGCAGCTTGGGATCTGATTCTTTGGCAAGGAATCGCAGCTCGGTTTTTTTCATCTTCTTTACAACTCTCGCAAAGCCAAGCAGCAAAGAACTAAATATCATTGAGAATCCACAGAGAAGGAATGCTGCAGTGTAGCTGCCAGTCGTATCTACAAGCCAGCCTGTAACGAGCAACAGAAAAGTGATATTGTTGAGTTGAAGATTTGACTTTTTACCCACTCAAATCTAATAATTTGTGAGGATAATAACAATAGATCGCTAGCACTACCACTATCATTTTGACACAAAAAGTAGATCTAAAAGTATTTTGCAACAACTGAAAAATGCATTCTATTTTCTAGAGAAACTTCTAAAATAGATTGTTGTTATTATGTAAAGTGCTTAGAAGTACCACATTCTATATTAATAACATTATTCTTAACATCCAATAAATATCAGTTATTATTAATTCCATGAAATATGGTAGAAAAGATAAAAACATCATTCAGATTACAAAGGTTAGGATTATCTCTTTATCTAGAGTGTTAAGAGAATGTAATTGTACAGAACCCTAGTAGTAATGTTCCAAGCACCCATATACTGTCTATCTTGAGTAACAGAACATGCTCCTAGATAAAGCAGAATCCAAATTTCCTATTAGATCCAGACATTTTACCCTATCCAGTCTGAAAATCAGATCGTTGGGCCATGTTAAAGTTTCAAATGAAAATTTCAGGAAGCATAATTCTGTAATCACAGCTTTTTAAAATTTATGTTGTTGCAACAAATTAACCACAATATCGACTCCCACTCTAAATTTTGAGGAGAACCAGAGCATATGATATGCAAAATATAAGTCCCAAAAATCAAGGATTCAATGGGGTAAAATTAGATTTTGGCAGGCAATTATCTTATAATTAAAATGGTTTTTAAAGTTCCTTCAAACTTTACTTATGTGCCAAGAAAATCCAACACAGAAGTATATGATTTCTGCTCTCATCTACTTCAACAATTAGTCAAAAACGGCATGCAAAAATTATTAGAAGCCCCATAAAGTTTCCTACAATCCAGAGTGAAAGTGAAGGTTGCTCAGTCATGTCTGACTCTTTGTGACCCCATGGACCATACAGTCCATGGAATTCTCCAGGCCAGAATACTGGAGTGGGTAACCTTCCCTTCTCCAGGGGATCTTCCCAACCCAGGAACTGAACTCAGGTTTCCCACATTGCATGGCTCTTTACTGGCTGAGCCATAAGGGAAGCCCAAGAATACTGGACTGGGTAGCCTATCCCTTCTCCAGTCGATCTTCCTGACCCAGGAATTGAACCAAGGTCTCCTGCATTGCAGGTGGATTCTTTACCAACTGAGCTATGAGGGAAGCCTACAATCCAAACTACTCTCAAATATTTTAGTTATGTGATTTACTTGTGCATTTCTTTAGCAGCAAACAAGAGACTAAGTTAAGAACTGTCATCTTAAAAGTCATTAAATAAGAGAAGTATTATAACAGGAACTCACCCACTAATCCTCTCATACCTAGCAATGAGTATAATGTCTGATATGCCAAATGCTGGAGAAGACTCTTGTGAGTAAAGGAGATCCAATCAGTCAATCCTAAGGGAAATCAGTCCTGAATAGTCATTGGAAGGACTGATGCTGAGCTGAAACTCCAATACTTTAGCCACCCAACGCACTGACTCATTGGAAAAGACTCTGATGCTGGGAAAGATTGAAGGCAAGAGGAGAAGGGGATGACAGAGGACCAGATGGTTGGACGGCATCACTGACGTGATGGACATGAGTGTGAGTAGGCTCCGGGAGTTGATGATGGACAGGGAAGCCTGGCATGCTGCTGTCCATGGGATTGCAAAGAGTCGGACATGACTGAGTGACTGAACTGAACTGAACTGATGCCAAATGAAGGCCATGGTTTGATAAAAGAATCCAGAAATCCTCATTTATTTTCCATGACTGTTTAACAGGATCACAGTGTTCCAAAAGGTTGGCAAATACAAAAACTGGCTATAGAGGGAGGATGTGAGAACATATTGGGGGTATTTTCCAAAACAAAAGCACTAAACATATCATCCTATATCATGGAGTTTAAACTGACCAGGAATTTTTATCCGTAGCCATCAAGCAGTCAAAATTTCCCCTGAGTTGACACTTTAGCTATTGCTGGGTTTGGAAATAACTCGAATTGTTGTCTATCTACAACAGTTGCTAAAGCAAAAATCCTGCCTTCTTCAAAAAATACCCTTCTTTCCTTCTAGGCAAATGTTTACTTCATTTCTCTTTTGCCTATCTTCAGAGACTTTCTTCACTCTCAGTTTTAATCTAGGCAGGTAACAATCTGGACCAATCATTTTCCATCTTTAGTGTACAGGAGCAACATAAGAAAACTGCTTGAGAATGTAGGGTCCTAGAACTCACCCCCAAAGATCCACATTACAGATGAAGGGTCATGGAATCTGCAGTCTAACAAGGGCCACAGGGGATTCTGTTGCGGTGATCTCAAGACCTCATTCTGAGAGACACTGGTCTAGACTACACACCCCAAGAAGAAGGAATGGGTTCTTATCTGTTTGCTGCTATACTGACAGTCCCAGACACAGTGCTGATGTACACAGCAATAAATATCTGTTGAATTACTTGCTTAAGGCATGCAATACATATTTCTTGAATTATTTAATGTACTCAATGAATATTCACGGAATTATTTAATCATGTTTTTAATGTCTGTATCATTTTACAGTTTATAAAACATTATAGATGCTTTATCTTGAGTCCCAAATCTGTGTATCCAAATCTGGCCTCCCTCTAATGCTCGGATTTCATCCTTAAATACCTTATTGGGTATTTCAGATATCTGAGTATGTCTAAACATTACATTTATTATTTTCTGGCAGAGCTATTCTCTTCAGCTTCCTCATTTCTTTCAAGTGTGCCATCATCTCCCGATATATTGAACTTTTTTCCCTCCTTCATATCCCCACATGCTAAAATCAGTTGCTTTCCCCCCTAGATTTCCTCCTTTGATCCCAGAGTTCATTCTCATTTCTGCTGCAGAAGCCATAGTTCAGGCCTTTATCAGATGCCTCCTGAACTATCAGAATGAAATTCTAACTGCTTCTCCACTAAAGTACTAGGTCACCTTTCTAAAACATATTCTTTATTACTCCTTTGCACAAAAGCTATAATGCTTCAGAGACCCATATTCTCTGAAGTATATAGGGCCCCAGCTCCTTTAGCGGGCACTGGAGACACTCCACTATGACACCTGTACATTAATATTTCAGCCTCATCATTCTACCTCTAGTGGAATCCCAGATGCCCGCCAGCCTTCACTCTGAATGTGTCCAACTTATAATAAGTTTGAACAACTGTTTCATTCCATTGCTCCCATCGTTTGTGTGGAACAGAATCAAGACCCTAATTTGGGACTTTTTTTCCCCAAGTACACTAAGGTCCTCCATTAGCTGGAAGAAGATTATAGAACAAGGATGTAGGTGAGACCATGGTATTTTGGTGGCTCGGCCATCCCTTTCTCTTTCATTCTTCCCAACTTACTCCCACTTCTCATAGTATGTTGTGTGAGTTCACTGTTTTTACATCAATATGACAAAGAGAAGATGTGATTGCAGTAACGGGGTTTCCTCTGGAAACTTACCTGCAATGGGTGGGCTCACCAAGTATGGCACTGCATGCAAGAAGTACACCACCCCGAGTGCTGATGACAGAGAGGTGGTCCCCACAATTTCTGCAGTCACTACTGGGATCAAAGTCACATAGGCACCATCGAAGTAGCCAAAAGTACAAGCGAAAGGCACGAGCAGGGGAAGGCTTTGAAGCATTGGGAGGCAGAGATAGCAGAGCCCATCCAGTCCGATGGCAAAGAGGTAGCAGACATACTGGTAGTTCTTCAGACACCTGTGGATTTGAAGACCAAGAATGAGTGCAGGATACACAGCTTCTATCAAAGGGCTCTAGAATCCTGGCCATGTAGCAGTGAGCACTTTATTTATAGAGATGGCCTCCCCATTGTGTGCTTTCTACGTTGTCTTCCTATCTTTCTTTTGGTATATGCAAACTCAAGAATGTATCTTCCCAGGAAGCATTATGGTAGAAAATAACCCATGCACTAAAACTAGAAAGACCAACGTTTGAATCCGGTTATCTCATCTACTAACTGCCTAACTCTAACCTCAATTCCTTTAGCTATAAAACGAGAGGTTGCCTAGCTCAGAGTTAATGAAGGAAATTTGAGAAATAACACATAGAGTGTCAGGAGACTAATATTTTCTACAAGTCTACTGTTTTAGATGCTTTCAGATATGTTATCCATTAGTCTCAGGCTCTTCATATATTTTCAATAACCCAAGGGGTTATACAAAGAGGAAGCCATAACATGAAGAAATGAAAATGATTTGCCAGAGATTATGATGGTCAAGTATTAGGACTAAGTCTTATTTCAAGATTTCCCCAGTGGTACATCCATGAATATTTTCCCTTTGTAGATCCCAACCCATCTATGATAGCAATTATTACAAAGACTCTGTATTATATCAGCATCAGCAATTTATGCTTTATAAATTATGTAATAAAAGCAATTTATGCTTTTCTGCCTGTAATCTCATTTGAGCTTCACAAAAGTGCTATGAAGTTCTTAGGCAAATATTGAACTGGTCCATTTCACAGATGAAGACCCTTGAGGATCTGAGAGTTGGGTGATTTTCTGTAAGTCTCAGGGATAATATGGGGCAGAGCCAGGACAAGAACTTGGGTCTTTTATATCTTAGACTAGAAATCCCTCTTTCAGATCTATATCAGAGTGCTTCTTGTTAGGTTATTTGATTGTAAAGAAAGATACCCTTTGCTCTCCCCCACACTCCTTAGCATTAAAAGTGTGGCTTTTAATTTATAATCCTAAATATTGTATTCCTGATACTGGTGAATGGCAGTTGAATCCTGATTACCTCCTAAAGACATAACAGGTAAGAAGCCACATGATGATAGCTCTCTCAGGTCATAGCTCAAGTGTGAAGAGTCTATCATTTAGGAGAATGGAGAATATTAGTAGTTTGCGCTCTTCAATCCAGATTAGCATTAGCTGAAGAAACTACTCAGATTTCTTAAAAACACTGGTTTCTAAGTCTAAAATTATAATGAAACTGTTTGCCACTTGCACTGTCAAACATAAATATGTGGCACTACAGATAATGTGTTATTATTGACCTGGTCCTCCTGCCTAGACTGGAGTCCATTCCTCTCTCTGTTGCCAGCCAGTCTCTGGGGTGGTTCAAAAGACACTAAAACCACAGTGACCAGTCAGAAGTTGTCTTACTGGAACTCTGACCTGACTTAGAATGGAATTAAATTTGTCACCAGAACTTGTAGCTATCCGTTGCTTCTGCCATTTAGACATACCCATCATTCTAAATGATCTAGATCAGGTGTCAGCAAACTATGGCCAAATCTGCCCCACCACTTGTTTTTTGGACTGTGAACTTAGAATGGTTTTCCCATTTTTGAATGATTGGAAAAAATCAAAAGAACAATAAAAATGTTGTGACATGCAAAAACTGTACAGGAAACTAAAATTTTAGTGTCCTTAAATAAAGTCTTATTGGAATATGGTCACTCTCTTTTGGCCACATATTGTCTATGGCTGCTTTTGTGCTACAACAGCAGAGTTGGGTGGTTGGGATCGTATGACCTACAAAGTCAATAAGACTTTCTCTGTTTAATGTCTGTCCCTTTACAAAACGTTTGCTGACCCTTGACTAGAAGAACCAACAAGGGAGTTGCCTTCAGATATTGAAAACCTGTTAACATTATTTAGACCTAGGTATTCTAGAAAGTAAGGTGATGAAAGTGAAGTGAAAGTCACTCAGTCATGTCCAACTCTTTGCAACCCCATGGACTAGAATTCTCCAGGCCAGAATATTGGAGTGGGTAGCCATTCCCTTCTCCAGGGGATCCTTCCAACCTAGGGATTGAACCTGGGTCTCCCACGTTGCAGGTAGATTCTTTACCAGCTGAGCCATCTGGAAAGCCCAAAGTGATGAAGGGAAACTCAAAGCTTAAAGTTCCTTGTGGGGAACCAGTGGTGGTTTTGCAGATTTTTTACCTTCTGTCAGTTAGCCATCCGAACGTGATATTGCCAATAATGTCAATCACTCCAAGAATAGACATAAGAAAAGCAGCTTGCTGGTGAGTCACTCCGACACTCAACGCATAAGGCACGAAGTATACAAACAGAGGGCTACAGCCATAAGCCATAAACAGCACAGAGACGGCCAACACAACAAAGTCTGACATCAGTAAAAAACTGTATTCCTGCTGCAAAGAGCCACAGAGGCAGGTCTGCACCCATTCTTTAGTCCAAGTCGAACAGGGAGATGCCTGCTTAAAGTCTTGTGTCTGAGTTCTGCAGACGTGGTTCTGCTCTGGAGTGATCTGGTCCTCTTTAAGAGAGATTGGCCGCATCAAGGCACCGCAGACACAGAGGTTCAAAACGAAGCCCCCAAGGATGAGTAATGCTCCCCTCCAGGAAAACTGTTCGATAAGGAACTGAACCACAGGAGCGAGGATGAAGATGCCAATGCCGCTTCCTGACATGGAGATCCCATAAGCAAGGGCTTTCCGTCTGCTGAAATACTTGCCAACCATGGCAATAGCTGGAGAGTAACAAAGTGCAAATCCAAGACCTGGTGATAAAGAGAAGTCCGTGAGTGCTAATGGCATGCCATGAACAGCTACTGAAAGAACATCTCTCAGAATCATACTATTTGGATTTAAGAGAATCTGAACCTCAAATAAATCCCTTTAAAATTGCTTTCTACATCAAGCTGAAAATGAGTCTCCTCTCACCAGCCATCCACAATTTGGAAAGTACAGCACCTGTATGACTTTCTTCTTGGGAAGAAAAGCTTTAAGGGACCATGACTTAGGCAAAATAAAATGAAGACTTTAAAAACTATTATACAAATTAAATTTGAACTAACTAGAAAATCAGGATAACACTGACCTAAGAAATGTATTCTCACCACTAACAATTATTTTTTAAATAAATTAAAGTTAATTTTAGTAAATTAAATGATCTCTGGGTAACTTAAGTATTGTTAAATTATTGATAATACTTACATTATTAATAATACTTAAATTATCCAGAGAATTACTTCAACTCTTCACTGCACATGAAGACACAACCCTGATTATCTGGACCACTTTGGAATTTGTGTTTAAATAGCATATGTGATCCTGTGAAAGCTCCAGAGTAATTTCAAATATTAAGAAACATTGTGCTAACTTTATCCATGAACATAGCATGTACATATAGCAACCTGAAAATATCCCCAGCAGAAAGTCTCTTCGAGATTTTCCAGTTCTATTCTTTTTAAGTCAAGAAAATCAGAAAGGCTTTAAACCTGTAATTTAAACGTTAAGGAAGGAAAAGGAGGACTGCCTGCACCTCCTATTTCCATCTGCGGAGCAGGGTGAGCAATGAACCCAATTTGCCTGGACTGAGGGGTTTCCCACATGTGAGGCTTTCAGCACCAGGCCCAGGACCGTTTCTGGTAAACTGGGAGGATGGGACACCCTAGGGGTCAGGCCCTTTGGGTAACAGGGGACAGACACCTTGTTTTTACACCTTTTTAGCTGACAGAGCTAGATTTATAACCTCACTGTGAGATTATATCTTTTATTGGCCAGATCATGCTAGTCCCTCCAACCAAGTCCCTCTAACCAACCTTGATCCTCTGCAGCCCCTGTAAGTGTGATTTATGGAATGCACATCGGTTGCTTCTCTATCTATGGACTTTATTCTCTAACGTATATTTCCATAACATTGAAAGAGAATGTGTGATGTAAGAATATTCACAAGAGGCTTTTTTTGTTAACTGTAAACCGCCATTTATTGGACAATGATACTCACTAAAAAGTAAGGGCAACTCAGGTCAACCACAGATAGTATTTCAATACCTTGGCAAAGATGTTGGGAGAACGATCATTGCTAAAAATTATGTTGCTCTGGCTAATGTTGCTCTGCTTCTGAGTGAAGGATCTCAGCCATACATGGTTGCCCAAGGAAAGTCAGCAGTCACTGCTGACATGTGGCTGAATTAAAGTGGTGACACAGTTTCATTACGTATGACAGTCCGTTAAATTTCTAGCCCTTCTGTTTAGTCATTTGGTAGGCAGACGTTCAACTAAATTATACATCCAACAATATAAATATTTTATGAATTACTGCTCTGAGGGCAGGCTTAACAACCCCTGGATAGGGTGAGATGAGAAGGGTGGTACAAAATGCCCTTACCTGTAAGAACTCCCAGAGTGAGGTAGAGATGCTTCAGACTGGTGGCAAATGAGCCCAGGATGAGACCAGTAGATGCGAGCAAGCCACCCAGCATGATTCCCACTTGACAGGAAAAATGGTTACTGACAACACTCCCAAGTGGAGCTTCAAAAACAATAATAAATAGGTTCAACATAGAGGCCTTGAGGGCACTGTGTAAAGGCTGTGGTGCTGCCTCAATGGAGCAGATAAACACCCATCTTCAAATCCTTGAGCCTACCCCACTCCTTCTATGGATTTAGAAACCGAGGCAAGAGGAAATGACTTGCCAATGGTCCCACAGAGAGCAAGTGGCAAGGCTAGAACCAGGATCAGGTCTCCTGACTAGCATTTGGCTGCTCATTCCATTTCTCCATTCTAGAATGGTCATAATCCCAGGACAATGGGGTGCTTTTTAAACAGCAAGTCAGCTCCTTTAAACGAAAGCTTTGGATAGAATTTAAACACACTGCCTCCAACGTGACCCTGATTTAGTTCAACAGTTGCACCCTGATATGCCTTGTATGTTTCACATAATATGGATCATACACAATCAACAATAGTCATGACGGGTAAATGGCGGAGAAGAAAGTAGGCAACACTGCATGGCCAGCAGTGTTATGCAAGAAAAGGCCAGGGAGAGAGATCATAGACACACTTCACAATCTGGCACTACTTCTGGGCTTTTGGAAACCCTGCGGATGAGAAATGAAAGCCCAGAAAATCTAGGAAATGCGATGATAACATTTCAGTTGGCCTCATTCTATTTGTGGTTTAACAATGTGTCAGAATTATGCCAACTTCCAGGTTTATAGGATAATAATTAAAGCTGAAAGAGGCCAAAAAGAAACTGAAGTTCAGGGGAATATGACATACCCAAGATCACCAAAAAATACCCAGCTCAGGGAACCTGACAGCGAGTGTAGTGTTATTTCACCCTATTATTCTGGCTTCTTGGGTCTTTCAGGCAGAGGAGATGGGTGGAGAAAACATGTGAATTTCTTTCTAAAGAACAATTCATGCTGACACCAGTACTCGTGGTAACAAGATCAGAAGAGCCAATTCTCTGGGTATCTGTGGAGTATAATTTTTATATAGATCAGGTTAAAACTGGAGCTTGATTCAAATGTACATGATAGATTCAGTCATCAGCCTAATATCCTATCTAGTTAGGATAGTAGCTGGATGCATATATAACCTCTGGATAATAGGAATGAGCAGATCTCCTAAAAATATACCTAATTCTCCAGGCTGATGCTGTGATGGCTGTTGGAAAGTAACAAGATGTATATGAAACTCAATGAAAAATGTTCATTTCTCTGCCCATCATAGTGCAGATATGGCCCCAGGGGATGTCCTAGATGTGATTCTGCAGCCTCTTGTCCATACTCTGAACTCAGCTAATGTCACCAGGTGAGCAAATGGGTACACAGTAATTGGGTATAAGAGGACTCAAGGCCTTGGATAGAATTTAAACACACTGCATCTAACATGACCCTGCTTTAGCTCAACAGTTCACATAGTCATTGTGACCACAGTGGTCACTGATGGCCATTTATTCCTCTTTGGGGGATTATAAATGTTCTCCAAAAGATAACAGTGGGAGAAATGAGTCACCTGCATCCTCCGTGAAAGATAAACACGGCAGTTCTCACTGCCATGAGCACTGGCGTGCTCTCACAAAGACAATGGCTACCCATCTGACCCTGAAAATCAAGTGATCATCTTACCGTTTTAAATTAAAAAGATAGGCTAGAAAACCCAAGTTATGATTTTTTGATCCCTTCTGACCTTCCAGTGGTATCAGTAGCATCAACTTATTGGTCTTGTGACATCTAAATTGCGCTCAAATTCCTTCCAACCAAGGAACTACATCAGAACAAATCAACCAGTTCCTGATTATATACATTTTTCTAAAAATAAATATGAATCAGTACCTAGAATGGAATAGTGACATTACTTATTTTCTTCTGCCACCAAGATATGGCCTGAAGAGATAACAGTTTTTTAAAAATATTCAGGAGTCAATAAATGAAAGGATTAAATGGGTCAAGCCTGCAAATAGATCATTTCAATTTGACCCAATCTCATACAATTTCTATGACACTCATTTAATAACTTTGGTTGGAAATTTTTAAAAAGAAAAATCTCAAGGTTAATTTCTCTTTACTCTACAGATAGAATGAGAGACTCCATGAATCTTGAGACCACACTACACCTTATATATAGCACCTTTGTGGTTCTGAATGGATATTACAGCCATCGCGAATATGCTTATCTTATGACTGCAACATTCTATTCTTCTAAAATACCTCTCAAAGAATGAAGACTTAGGCATGAAAAATGAATCAGTGAGCCAAATTCTGAACCCTCTGGGAAGGTACGAGAGTGAAAACAAAACTTGAGGCATGATGCATATATTATTGGCACTTATTTAAGGTGACTGCATTGAAATGACTCACAGTTCCTTCTAATGGCTATTTACATGACTAGAAAATAAGGGGACAACAAGACACAGTATGTAGTGTATAGTTAACTGCATCCAAAATCAGGACAAGTCCTATGATGCCTGGCTCCCTAACTTTATATGGAAGAACCAAATGGTAAGTATCCAACTGACTGTACTCACTACTTGGTCCATCTGACATTAACCAAGAACATTAATTCCAACAGCATGTCTAGTTGAGTTTGGCAGGATCCTATTTTTCTCTTTACATAGTTTTAGTCAATTTTTACCACAGCCCTTCTATTCAGAAAAACAGGTCATCAAAGACAGTGGAAGGTCACTGTTACATACAGTTCAAAGGGCGCCAGTAATTGTCTATCCCTGGAGATACTTACCACAGAGCATGGTCACACAGTCTACAATGGAATGGATCCAAGCTGTCTGTGCATAATCCTGAGAGAAGTATGTCTGGAACTCCACAAAAAAAATGGAAATACATCTGAAAAAAAGTGCAAGTATTTTATACAAAAAAAAAAAGAATACAGATTTGAACTAGAGCTTCAAGTTTTGGCTCAGTCAGCCATTCCAGTCTCTAAGGGTTTTAATTGATTTTGATTGATTTTCAATGATACATTGCTGGTCCATAATAAGTAGGAAATCAGAAGCTAATCACTGGATGTTCTAAGGGATAAAAACAAGTGTTCACTCACTAGAGGGGCTGTGAAGCCAAGGAGATATGAAGATCACTACTGTAGGAAAAGTCTTATGGAATAGATGGCAGGTCAAACACATGGATTCATACTCATCTTAGTGTTTCACTAACATCTGTAGCTTTTAAAAGATGGCTGTACAAGTTAAGATTTGACAATAAACTGTTATACATCACCCAGCAATTTCACTTCTAGGTTTTAACCAAAGTTAATAAACAGATGATGGTGATAATAATACTAGATATACAAAAATGATACACATATATTGCGGATAACTATTTATAATAGCCAAATATTGTCACCAACCTATTTGTCCACCAGTGGGGACTGGTTTAAAATTAAAAGATGCTGAAATGAAAAGGGACTGAAATTAAAAGATGCTTGCTCCTTGGAAGAAAAGCTATGACAAACCTAAATAGCATATTAAAAAGCAGACATTACTTTGCCAACAAAGGTCCATCTAGTCAAAGCTATGGTTTTTCCAGTGGTCATGTATGGATGTGAGAACTGGACCATAAAGAAGGCTGAGCGCCAAAGGATTGATGTTTTTGAACTGTGGTGTTGGAGAAGACTCTTGAGAGTCCCTTGGACTGCAAGGAGATTGAATCAGTCCATCCTAAAGGAAATCAATCCTGAATATTCATTGGAAGGACTGATGCTGGAGCAGAAGCACCAATACTTTAGCCACCTGATGCAAAGAACTGACTTGTTAGAAAAGACCCTGATGCTGAAAAAGACTGAAGGCAGGAGGAGAAGGGGATGACAGAGGACGAGATGGTTTGGATGGTATCACTGACTCAATGGACATGAGTTTGACCAAGCTCCAGGAGTTGGTGATGGACTGGGAAGCCTGGCATGCTGCAGTCCATGGGGTTGCAAAGAGTCAGACATGACTGAGCGACTGAATTGAACTGAACTGAGGGACTGCTTAAGTAACTTAGAGCATATAAATAAAATGAAATATTAGGTATTAAAAATGATTTGATTTGTATTTATTGACTTGGAAATAAATTCACAATATAATGTTAAGAAACAAAGTAAGTTACAAAATAGTTCACGTAGAAAGGGCTTATTGTTATAAAAACATAGTTCATGTAAACAAAAAAAGCCTGAAAGCTTATAAACCAAAATGTATCCAGCCATTACATGTGCATGGTGATGTTGTAAATGTTATTTTCTTTGTTCTGCACTTTTAATTATTTTACAGTGAATATTTCTTATACAGAAACTTATGTGTGTGTGCATATACATATATATGAGAGCATATATACAGAGACAGAAACCAAGAGACAGAGAATGTTTTATGTTGAAAAATAGAGAATTACTTGGGAGAAACAAGATACAAGTGAGTCAGAAGCAACAGTTTGTACGGTTGTACAACTCAGAAGTAGCCTCACACAGATTAGCAAGGTGTCCTAATGCAGGCCAGGGAGCAGACAGCAGGGAAAGACATCAGGCCTTACAGCTGGGGACGGGATAGGAGGGTATCTGTCTCCTGGGACTGGCCCTACATTCGAGCTCATTATGCTTCAACAGGCCCTAGGAACCTGTCATTTACTCTCCCTGACTCTCCAGTTGCTGTCAGAAGTGAAGGTGAGTAGACGGGAAAGTTAAAGAAGAGGGAAGAGAATGAGGAAGCATCAGGACAGCGGTGTTAGGCAGGTCTGGCTTTATGGTTTACAACCTATACAACTGCACAGAATCTGACACTTAGAGGCACTAAACTTGGTTTAACTCAGCTGTCACTGTCTTAAAATTCCTTATAATTTTATCTTTGAAGTTGCGTTTTGTAAGTGAAGTCCACTGGGACAATGAAGTACGTGTGTGAGCAGAGAAGAGCCACAGATTCTTCAGTCTGCAGTTCTTAGAGATGCTCCAGGGTACAAAATTCCAGTAGACTCTTGTGTGGGAGTCCAGTAAGGCTCAGGCTGAGTACAAGATAAGTGTGTTACACCTACAACTGAGTGATCATGGACATAGGGGAGGAAGAGAGACCAGGCTTTCCTTTCAAACAAAAACTTGCTTCAAATGCAGAAGGCAGTGATGCTCTAAGAAACACAAAGGGTCAAGCATTCCTGTCAGATCCTTTGTTACTCATGTTGCTTCTCTGTATTATTTGACCCCTTATGCTGAAAATGATGACACAGAAGGAAAAAAAAAGATAGGGCTACTGATAATAGTAAGATGATCAGTAGATCTGTGCTAGTTTCCATTTTTCTTGACTCAGAACAACACTAAAGAGAAAACTAAAAACATCATGAGAAATCAAGATAGACCACTGAAAAAAAAAAAAAAGCTTCCTATTTTGGTACATTTTTGCGTGCATAAGTCCATGCTCAGTTGCTAAGTCATGTCTGACTCTGCAATCGCATGGACTGAAACTCACCAGGCTCTTCATCCAAGAGATTTCCCAGGCAAGAATACTGGAGTGGGTTGCCACTTCTTACTCCAGGGGATCTTCCCAACCCAGAGATCAAACCCAAGTCTCTTGCATTGGCAGGCGGATTTTACCACCGAGCCACTAGGAAGCCCTTTCAGTACCTTTACAAGCCCTTTCTTTCTTGCCTTTTGGATAAGAGGTCTTGCATTTCCCTCTTGCACCGGGCCCTGCAATTATGTTGCCAGTCCTAGTGATAGGGACGAGAAAAGGGATGGGATAGGATGCTAAATTCTAAGTCCCAAAGGTGCTGGGACTTAGAATTTAGTCCTCTGCACATCAAACTTGGAGTTGATGTGCAGAGGACAGATTAGGATCAGCACTTGTGGAATTGTCTTCTCTCCCCTAAACAGTTTTGGGAAATTTAATATCTGTGGGGCTATGTTTGTCTCTTGTGACTCTTTTTTATCTTGTTCTGTTGTCACTTTGTTTTCTGTTTGATGCTTTTTTTCCCTAACCGGTATGATTAGACATATCAAACTGTAGGCATGCAAAATTCAAAAGTAACACCTTGTCAGAGGTAAAATTTAATAACTACATACACAGGCTTCTGAATGACTGTGACTTTTATGAAATATGGGAGGGATTATTGTTGTCCTTTCCTTTGTTTTCCAAAAGGAAAGGACCATGGAACTCTCTAGATGGTAAAGTTTTATGATTTATGCCTTCTAAACACAGACAGTGAAAACTAGGAGTCCTAACCACTAGAGCACCAGGTAATTCTCCCTATAAATATTTTTTGAATTAGGAAAAATAACAGACAAGAAGAAAGTGTACTTAGGCTCAGATTTTTCCAGAAGGTAAGAATCATAGGCATGCATATTGGCTTTGACAGGCTAGACCCAGGTTTTGGTGCCAGAGGTGTTTGCCTCTTAAGAATTGAGAGGCCACCAAGAGGGGTGATGCACAATATTGAAAGCACATATTACAGAAATATCAAATATATAACATAAGCCTTCACCTCAATGGATATTCAGTTGAGGAATTAATCTCACTTTTGCTCCATTGGAAGTGGTGACTAGAGAATCAGGAAGTCTCCATGAAAGGGGCTTCCCTGGTGGCTCAAAGGTAAAGAATCCGCCTGCCAATGCAGAAGACTCAGGAGATGCAGGTTCAGTCCCTGGGTGGGGAAAATCCCCTGAAGAGGAAATGGCAACTCACTCCAGTATTCCTGCCCAGAGAATCCCATGGACAGAGGAGCCTGGAGGGCTATAGTCCATGAGGTTACAAAGAGTCAGACACAACTGAGCACACACACAAGCAAACACAGGCATGACCTTAAAGAAAACAAACTTTATTGGCAGCACATGTGCTTCTCACCCCAAATTATTTTTGTTGTCCCTTGGAATATTTGTGCATCTGACAGATGTCAGCACAACTGGTTTCTGATCTCTGATTCCCATGCTGAATAACTGAGAGTTCCGATAAAGCTTCTAAATCTCTCAGGGTCTTGATTTCCTCATCTATAAATTAAGCATTTGGAGAAGCAAGACTATATCAGTCAGAGTGGATTAGATTGTGCTGCAAAAGCAATCAACCCTGAACAGCCTCCAAGGGTTGGTAGGTTTTGTTCATGATATCATCCAAGTGTTTGCTATATCATTCTCAAAGATACTTTCTCTCAAGGGGTCAACATAATTGCTGCCTCTATCCTGTCACTGTGCTGTAAAATTCTTCTCTGGCTCCTGGAGAACTGGAAGCTGACAACATCTGATATTTGGTAAAGACTTCTTTTTCCCAGTTGATAAAGTTATCCACTACATCAACACAGTAAGTAATTCACTGGGCAGTGCAGCCCAGTGGTTAAAAGCACTGTCACTTACTCACCATGTGACTTTGGATACATTATTCAACCTCCGTGTATTAGTATAAGGATTAAATGTCTTAATCAATGAAAGTTGTTTGGAATAATGCCAACAAACACAGAGTAAGTGCTCAGCTAACATGAGCAATTATTTATAGGAATTGAGCTGTTGCTATAAGAGCTTCACAGTTTCACAGAACTCTAGACATCTATTACAGTTAAGTTAATTTAGCCCCAGAAGAATTTGAGAAAAATAGGTCTCAGAACTGGGGGTTTCCTTTAAATAAGCGTTGCTTTTCAAGTATCAACTCCAATTCAATTTTTCAAGTTACTAATAGAATGTCATGTAATCCCACAATGAAATGAATTTATTAACATAGATAATGTGTTTAGTAATAAGACATCCTGAAGCAAAAACAGGTAATCAATACACATTAACAAGCACAGGGAGCAAATAACAAGAATGATTGCTTTAACAGCCTGCACAACCTTAAGCTTTTTATAAATTTTATGTGTGAGACAGCATCACCAGTTACAAGGCAAGAGTGAAATATGATTTTTAAATGGTAAATTTAATGGTAGATTATTATGGTAGCATTATTTGTAAAGCAAAAGCCAGGAGACAATATAAATGTCCATCAATAAAAACATTTTAAATACATTATGGATTCATCTATATGAAATCTTAAGTACCTATTTTTCAGTGAGGTAACCCTTGTGCATTGTTGATGGGACTGTAAATTGGTACAGCCACCATAGAAAACAGTATGGGATCCAAAAATTCCATTGCTGGGAATAGATCCAAAGAAAATGAGAGCCTTAATGAGAAAAGATATCTGCATCCCCATGCTCAAAGCAGTGTGATTTATAATCGCCAGGACACGGATGGATAAATGGATAAAGAGGGTGCGATGTGTATATACAATGGAATATTATTTAGCCAGGAAAAAAACACAAGGAAATCCTACCACTTTGCAACAATATGAAAGGGCTTTGAAGGTATTCTGCTAAGTGAAATAAGTTAAACAGAGAAAGACAAATACTGTATGATCTTACTCATATATGGAATCTAAAACAATAACCAAACTCATATAAAAAGAGATCAGACTTGTGGTTACCAGAGACAGGGGGTGGGGGAAAGGGGACTGGTGGAAGGTGGTCAAAAATACAAACTTCCAGTTATGAGATAAATAAGTAGTAGGGATGTCATGTACCATATGATGACTACAACTGACACTATGGTATGATATACAGGAAAGATATTAAAAGAATACATTCTAAGTGTTCTCTTCAAGAGGAGAAATTTTTTTCCTCTTTTCTTCTTTCTTTCCTTTTCAGTGTAATTATATGAGAAGATGGATGTTAGCTGAACCTACAATATATGTAAATCAAATCATCATGCTTATAAACTATTGTACATAAAATAGATAAACAACAAGGTCCCATTGTATAGCACAGGGACCACATTCAATATCTTGTAATAAACCATAGTGGAAAAGAATAGGCTTCCCTGGTGGCTCAGTTGGTAAAGAGTCTGCCTGCAACGCAGGTTCGATCCCTGGATGGGGAACATCCCCTGGAGAAGGAAATGGCAACTCACTCCAGTATTCTTGCCGGGAGAATTCCGCAGACAGAGGAGACTGGCAGGCTACAGTTCAAGGGGTCACAAAATCGAACGCAACTGAGTGACTAACACTTTCACTTTGCTGTATATGAGAAACTAACACAACACTGTAAATCAAACATACTTCAATAAAAAATCATCAATATGTATGCCTTGAACTTATATATAGTGACCAAGGTTGATTATTTCTTAATAAAACTTGAAAAAAGTGGAAAAAAGAATTAACTGCCCAATAGGCACTGATCCTCTGAACTGACAACCCCCCCGTGTAGGCTGTTCTCCTCGCGTCTGTCTTCAGTTCTTTTGGCTGCTTCCTGGGACATCATACTTTTCTTCTCCAAGCTTATTCTGCTCAAATACACTACTCTCAGCCTCTTCCAGGAACCTCTGAAAACAAGTCTTTGCTACCAGCCACAAGCCTCTTTTCTAATTTCCAGCCACCCTTCTTATAAAGCACCGAGCTCACTTCCAGAACTTTCCTCTCATCAAATTATATATATAATAAACTATTGATGAAACACTTAAATGAATAATGAAAGCTTCCACATGTAAGAACCAAGATGAAAGATTCCTTTTAACTCTATGACCTCCTCACTCCCAGAACACAGGATCCATAAAACAGATGGGAGAAAAATAAGACTCAACCATCACATTATTTTAAATAAATCTACAGTTTATGATGACACATAAGAAAACATTATTGTAGCAAAAACAAACACTCTGCTTCTTTCCTAGACTAACTGTTTGCTATGGGGGACACATCGATGCTTTTATGGATGATGCCATCAAGTAAAGCTTTGTCGTGCAGCCTCAGGAGAGTTGCCAGAGAAGAGAATTCAGTCTGGATAAAGGCACCTCTAGAGGAAAGAGCTGGCACATGCAGATTTCAGGTGTGTATTTATTCCAAATGTAAATGAGATGAATGCATTTCAATGTATGGACATTTAATACAAGTATATTCAACACTATGCCCTTGGGTAAAAGAAAAAGAGGACCCACGACCAAAAGAGATGAGAGAATCCCTGCATTTATGCTGTTTCTCTTCTTCAACCTAGAGTTCAGCCTCCACCACCACAGCCAAGTGCAAAATGAAGCAAAAGAATTTAAATTCTAGGCTTTAAGCTTCGCATGGCTCAGTGTTCTTGTCAGCCGAGAGGTTCTCGTGGCTATTTTGAGCTTATATATTTGTCCTTTGTGGGATGAACTGCTCATGAAAATAAATATCTGGCAATATTCGTGTTATTTAGTCAAAAACGTCCTAAAACTCCAGGTTTATAGGTCAGATATTATAAAAAGAGATCACTATTCAGGACTTTGAACTGTCAGAAAATGGCATTCCTTGCAAAGAAGAAGATATCTGAGCAGTCAAAGGAAACACGCACACACATAACACACATATACACATTTATTTTCACAATGACAGGTTCAGAAATGGAATGAAGCTGAGTTAGGAAAAAAAGACAAGCCAGATCATAATAATAAATCAAGAATAAAGTCCCACCTACCTGGTTACTGCCCTGGTGCAGATGGTAACGAGGAAACAGCCAGCCACAATCATCCAGCCCCAGCCTCCATCAGGAGGGGAGGTAGACCTAGCTCTATTTACTTTTGCCATGCTTTCAATTCCCTTTTCTTCTTTTCCGAGTTACTCCAACAGCCCAGTAAGGAGTTTGGAAGGGTTTGCCGTCCAGTGACTTCCTGTTGGCATTCAAGATTGGCATAGAGTGCTACCTGGCACATGGGTTACTGGCCATCTAAAATAAAAAATCAGAACACATTTGAATTTCATTGCCATATCCAAAGATAGTTTTTCACTTGCTGAAAATGATTATTACCTTCCTGTTAAATATGAGTATTTGTGACTATGAAAATTAGACTGCAGCAAACACCATTAGTTGTTCTTGGAACCCATCCCTCATCTTCTTTTTAATAACAGATCCTCTCAACTTTCAAGTCATATCTAAGATGGCCGTTTAAACTATTTTCCGTACCTTCAAGGTAGATGTGGCAACATGGTTTAGTTAGAGGCAAAGGCTGTCTCAAGACACGCACCACCTCCCTTCCCACAGACTGGAACATGGATGAGGACATGAGGCAGCTCCAACCATACATGCCTGGACATTGCCCTGGGGGCTGGCAGAGCTACGGGACAGGATGAGCCTGGGTTCTCAAACGGCTCTGTGGGGAAGAGGTGCCTCTCCAGCTCTGGGTTTCACCTACTCACTATTATGAAAAAGATAAATATGCCTCAGCTGTATTTGTATTTGCTGTGCTGTGCTAAGTGGCTTTAGTTGTGTTGACTCTTTGCTACCCTATGGACTGTAGCCCGCCAGGTTCCTCTGTCCATGGGATTCTCCAGGCGAGAATACTGAGTGGGTTACCATGCCAGCTCTCTACGCTGGAGTCTTTTAACAGCTTAGGCTATGTCTTAATCATTATACTGAATGATTCTGACAGTAATTGCTTTGGCATTTCTGACCAAGAATGCTATAATTCTTAGATGGAAAAAACTGAAATGAGAATGAAAAATAATGAAACAGAAGCTAGTACATCATAATTCAATAAAACGAAATAAGGTAGCAAAGAGGGATGGATAGAAAAAAGGATTATTTGCTACATCCTGTTATAACAATCCATTTAATTTTTGACTTTCTAGATAGATCTGAATTACATGGGGAAAAAAAAGTAATTTAAAATCTAGGTGAAAATATAGGCAAACATTTATCTGATCTTTGGATGGGAAAAGGACTCCCTGAGATGTAAAGTGATGTCTACAAATTAAGGGAAACTTTTGTTGATTTGTCTAAATTAAAATTTAACGTTTATATACATCAGAACATGTAATAAATACAACCTAAAGGTAAACCATAGACTTGGGTGGCGGAGGAAATTAGCAATGCACGATTCAAAGAGGTAATATCTGCAACATTAATTCATTAATTCAACTACTGACACTTGTGGAGTATCTAATATATGTTAGGCATTATTCTGGACGCCAAGGATTCGGTGGTGAGCAAGACACACACACATCTCCTTTGGGAGAGTCTAAGGCATCCCTGTGGTCTCACCTCCTGCTGCTCTGTTCTTTGTGTAATCCCTTTCCTTGCATTTTGGCAGGACCTATGATTCTCTTCTCACCAGAATATGGCACATGTGATGGGACGGGGTTTATTAGTTCATGCTGAGTAAGACTCAGACTTGGGCTTCCCTGATGGCTCAGCAGTAAAGAATCCGCCTGCCAATGCAGAAGATGCAGGTTCAATCAATGGTCTGGGAAGATTTCACATGCCACGGAACAACTAAGCCCATGAGCCACAACTACTGAAGCCCTTGAGCCCTAGAGCCCATGCTCTGCAACAAGAGAAGTCACTGCAATGCAGATAGAGTAGCCCCCACTCACCATAACTAGAGAAAAGCCCATGCAGCAATGAAGACCCAGCAGACTCATAAATAAACCAATAAATATTTTTAAAAATAGATGTTATATCTAATAGTTTTTTTTTTAAAGCCTCACTCTTGCTAGCAGACTTGCTCTTGCCCTTTCACAGGTCTTAAAAAAGGAAGCTGCCATGTTACATATGCTGCCAAGGAGAGGGCCACGTGGCAGAGAACCATAGACAGCCTATGGCATCTGAGGACAGCCCCCAAAAGCTAAAGTGACAGCAAAAAGCTAAAGCTCTCTGTCCTACAACAGAAAGGAAATGAATTCTGCCAACATGCCAAGTGAGCTTGGAAGCTCCCTTTTTCCTTTGTTGAGCCTCCAGTAGAGAACACAGTCTGGCTGACACTCTGCAGCCTGTGAGACCCTGAGCCAAGCACCTGGCTAAGCTAGGCCTGGGTTTGGTCCCATAAGAACTGTGAGATCAGGTGTTTCTTATGGTATACTTTGGCATGTCCAGTAAGCTTCTTAATTAGAGTTAAAGATGAATTCTTTATGTGACTAAATAAAAAGTTTTAACAGGTGATTTTTCCATTGGATGGAGCCAATCACCAGTTTGGGGTAGAATTTTATTATGATCAACAGAAGAAATTTTAAGTAATATTAATTATATGAAACATTATGTCAAGTATGACTAAGCATGTATTGTTTGGTGAACACAGACCATGCACCACCTGATAAATTATAGACAAACCAATTTAAAAATTTTAAATTTACTTTAAAATCACGACTTTCTCAAGAAAATGGCACACAGTAAAATCTTGTAAGCATGCATCTTTGAAGCTGTGGGAACAAACTGGCGGTCTTTCAGTTCAAAGAGCAAATGCAGAACAAAGATAGTGAGCCCAAGACAAGAGTGACTCCACGGAGATAGACCTCTTAAGTTTGCTTGCTTTCAAGACTCAGAAGGGCCCCTCCTTCATCTTAATTAGCCATTCTGTGAATGTGGGGAGACTGACAAACGAGATGGAGTGAACAGCTGGAGAGGATAAATCCATCAGAAGTACTAGAAGAGCAGTACTGGTACAAATATTCAGTCTACTGATTGACAGAAAGACAAAATTATTATCTGAAATGCTAATATTGCTAATCACTGGGCTGGGGACAGTGAAGATGAAAAGTGAAAGTATTGTTCAGTGCAGTTCAGTCGCTCAGTCATGTCCAACTCTTTGCGACTCCATGGACTGCAGCATGCCAGGCTTCCCTGTCCATCACCAACTCCCAGAGCCTACTCAAACTCATGTCCATCACGCCGGTGATGCCATTCAACCATCTGGTCCTCTGTCATCCCCTTCTCCTCCTGCCTTCAATCTTTCCCAGCATCAGGGTCTTTTCAAATGAGGTGTTTCTTTGCATCAGGTGGCCAAAGTATTGGAGTTTCAGCTTCAGCATCAGTCCTTCTGATGAATATTCAGGACTGATTTCCTTTAGGATTGACTGATTGGATCTCCTTGCAGTCTAAGGGACTCTCAAGAGTTTTCTCCAATGCCACAGTTCAAAAGCATCACTTCTTCAGTGCTCAGCTTTCTTTCTTTTTTTTTTTTAATTTTCTTTACTTTATTGTGTTGGTTTTGCCATACATTGACATGAAACCGCCATGGGTTTACATATGCTCCCCCTCCAGAACCCCCCTCCCTCCTCCCTCCCGATTCCCTCCCCCTGGGTCATCTCGGTGCACCAGCTCCAAGCATCAGCCCTGGGCTGGCGATTGATTTCACATATGATAATTAACATGTTTCAATGCCATTCTCCCATATCATCCCACCCTTTTCCTCTTCCACAGAGTCCACGAGCCTATTCTATACATCTGCATTTCTTTTGCTGTCTCGCATTCAGGGTTATCGTTACCATCTTTCTAAATTCCATATATATGCGTTAGTATACTGTATTGTTGTTTTTCCTTCTGGCTTACTTCACTCTGGATAATAGGCTCCAGTTCCGTCCACCTGAGTTTATAGTCCAACTCTCACATCCATACATGACTACTGGAAAAACCATAGCTTTGACTAGATGGACCTTTGTTAGTAATGTCTCTGCTTTTCAATATGCTATCTAGGTTGGTCATTGCTTTTCTTCCTAGGAGCAAGTGTCTTTTAATTTCATGGCTGCAGTCACCATCTGCACTGATTTTGGAGACCAAAAAAATAAAGTCTGTCACTGTTTCCATTTTTTCCCCATCTATTTGCCATAAAGTGATGGGACCTGATGCCATTATCTTAGTTTTCTGAATGTTGAGCTTTAAGCCAACTTTTTCACTCTCCTCTTTCACTTTCATCAACAGGCTCTTTTCTTCTTCTCCACTTTCAGCCATAAGGGTGGTGTCTTCTCCATATCTGAGGTTATTGATATTTCTCCCCAGCAATCTTGATTCCAGCTTGTGCTTCATCCAGCCAGGCATTTCGCATGATGTACTCTGCATATAAGTTAAATAAGCAGGGTGACAATATACAGCCTTGACGTACTCCTTTCCCGATTTGGAAATCGTATCCAACTGTTTGTGACTCCATGGACTATAGCCTGCCAGGCTCCTCTGTCCATGGAATTCTTCAGTAAGAATACTGGAGTGGGTATCCATGCCCTTCTCTAGGGGATCTTCCCCACCCCCAGATTGAACCCAGGTCTCCTTCATTGCAGGTGGATTCTTTACCCTTTGAGCCATCTGGGAAGCCCCAGGCTGGGGACAGAGTCATAGCCAGAACACTGGGCTAAGCAAAAACAGCATGGAGGTAGCTTTTCAGACCATTTCGATAGGCCATGCTGCGATGACATATCGTTATAGACAGTATCTCATTTAACTTTTACAATAACCATAGGTGTATGTTTTAGTCGCTCAGTCATGTCCCACTTTTTGCAACCCCATGGACTATAGCCTGCCAGGTTCCTCTGTTCATGGAATTCTCCAGGCAAGAATACTGGAGTGGGTACCCATGCCCTTCTCCATGGGATCTTCCCCATCCAGGGATCGAACCCAGGTCTCTTGCATTGCAGGCAGATTCCTTACCATCTGAGCCACCAGAGAAGCCCACAATAACCATAGATGGTAGGTATTATTATCCCTGTTTTATATACACAGCAGCTCAGAGCAGAGAGAGTCAGTAACTTTCCTATTGTTAACACTACCAAGCAGCAAGACTAGGATATGAATCAGTCTTTTCCTAACAATGCCCAGCACTGTTTCCACCACCTATCATTACTCCTTGATGTAAATTCATATACACTTTTATTTAATCAAATACATGTAATTCTTGCTGAAGGCACACCAGTAGGATGACATTAATTACAGCCTGATGCAGCTAGAAATACAGTTCTTTAAATGGTATCACTGGCTTTCCCCTGACATGCCTAAGGTCACTGACTTAATCAGCCAGGGAACTCTCCAATGTGATGATATTTGGACATGGGACCCTGTGGGAGATGATTAGGTCATGAGGGCCCTGCTCTTACAGAATGGGGTTAGCGCCCTTTTAAAAGAGACCCCAAAGAGCTCTTTTGTCCCTTCTGCCATATGATGTCACAATAAAAACAGGACCCAGGAAATGGGTTCTCACCAGACCCTGAATATGCCAGCTCCTTGATCTTGGAATTTCCAGCCTGCAGGACTATGAGAACTAATGATTTGTTGTTTAGGCAACCCAGTCTGTGATATTTTTGTTATAGCAGCTGTATCAATTAAGAAATCTAAAAATCCAGATTTCCAAACTGTCTTGAAAAACTTAGAGCACTGAAGATATTGGTCTGGCATTCATCCGTGGCAGCCATCAGCTGGAGTCAAGAACGGCACTTCTCCTTTGGATAAGGCCTGTACATCCCCCTCCACCCTCCCCTGACCTCCTGTACTGCCCAATCTCTGTGCTGTTTCACTCATGTACAAGACCTGCCAGGTCCCTGGAGGCAATAAGATCTTCTACTTCTGCCAGTTCTGCGTTGCTATAAATCATGGTTTCTTGAACAGCCACATCTGAGTCGTGTTTGTGGCATGCTTTATGTCCAGCCCTCTGGCTCCTTCAATAGGACTAGCACTGGAGATTCTACCAACACTTGCCTACAAATGCACACAATGTAATAACTCACAAAATGGACACAATTAGGTGTCATGACATGACAGAATCAGCTGTACAAGTGAAAAAGCCAGAGCTTAGAAATGTCTGCCTTGGTATAATCCTAGCCTCTTCCTAGGGTTTTCCATTAAAATAGTCCCCAAGGTTAAATTGTCTTCCAATTTAAGATTATGGATCCATCTACCCATAAATGGCCCATGTGAGACATCTGTGCTGCCCGGCACTGTTGAAAAATTCTGAGACAAGCAGCGCGATGCAATAGCCCTTTGGAAAGCAACACAGTGCAGCAGATCAGGAATTATAAAGTTATTCATATTCTTTGAAGAGTAATCTCAGTTCTGGGAAGTTAGCCTAAGAAAACAACTCAAGAGAAGCTAAACACAATGAGAAAAAAATAATAGCTGTGCTATGAATAACATATAAAACCAAAACAACGTAAATGCTTGACAACTGGGAAGTGTCTGGAGAATCATGACACACGAAATAAATGGGACAATAGACAATGCTTTATAATTATAAACAGAAAGATAATACTGTAATATGGGAAAACATTTATGATACAATGTTAAAACAAAAAGAGGACTCTAGAATTGTGTATACAATGTGAGGAAAGCTATGCAAAATCTCTATAAGAGTTGTATACTTGTAAGTGTCATATGGAGTGGGAAGACTATACAGAAAGAAATATAGCAGGATAGTATAATTAAGTTGTGCTTCCCTGGTGGCTCAGCTGGTAAAGAATCCACCTGCAACGCAGGAGACCTGGGTTCAATCCCTGGGTTGGGAAGATCTCCTGGAGAAGGGAAAGGCTACCCACTCCAGTATTCTGGCCTGGAGAATTCCATGGACTGTATAGTCCATGTGGTAATGATTAAATTTTAAAACTGCCTTCAAAACCATAATATATATATAATTTTCTGAAATAAATATTTCAGGTTACTCCTGAAGTGTAAATGTGAACACAAAAACCTCTTTTGTATAGTTTCTCTAGGACTAAAATTGGCTGTATCATTTATTGATGCTGTATATTAAAAATTAGGTGATTATCCCATAAAAGACACAGGGAAGGTAACAGCCCCTGGCAAAATAAAATGTCCTCTTTCCTTACAAAGATATTAAACATCATTAATTTTTACCTTGCCTCTGCTATCCCCAGATTTTCATCCCCATTTTCATTTGTTTCAATTAGACATCCTCTCTTTGGCATTCCCACATCTTATAAGTTAAGAACTAACCGGTGAGTGTCTCTCTAAAAATATAATTGCATAAATCCAAATTAAAAAGGTAAATAACAGTATAGTAAGCAAAGGTCTGTTGGTTAGAGTCAAGCTGGGCAACAGACCATGGAACCTCCTCACAGGGTTTCAGGGTGGGAAGAAAGGACCTCTCTGAAAGCACCAGTATGCGGGACTAGTAATAGTTCCTCATGAACTCACAAGTCTCACAGATGGGCACAATTTTCCCTCTTCCACGATGATCAAACCGAAGCTCACAGAAGCAAAGGCACTCACCTGCCAACACGGTATCTGAATTGAAATGGAGATAAGGAACTCTGGTAGAGTTTAGATAATGCACTCGCCCATCTGCCCTCCAGACTTCAAAACTGTTTTTGGGCGTTTGTGTCAACAAGCCACAGTAAAGCTTAAGCACTAGTTCATGTGAGTGACGAAGACCAGAGGAAGTGGGGGGGTGGGGGTGGGTTCAGGAGAGAGGTTAACCACAGGGTTAACTCAGGAGTGTGTGGCTGCTCACAAAACAACACGTGAGTCTCTTTGAAAACAAGTCATGTAATAGATTTATATGTATTCAGAAGAGATGCACAGGTTAAACAAAGCTAATCTAGTTTCCTAGAAACTTTGGAGCAGGCTGTGGTTCCCCTGGAATATTAGCCTGAGCTTCTTGTAAATAATTAACCCACCTGATATGACAGAAATATAATGGAAACGTCTTTATTGAGTTAAGAGCATACCTAAAACTATAAGCAAAGAAAAGTACATTTCCATCAGGCAATTCTTCATTTTTCCAAGCAGCCTTCCATTTATTTCATTTTGACAGCCAACCACTAAAATATAATTGCATTCTGCATTTCATTCTGGCTTCAGAAATAAAATTGAAATAAAAGAGGCTCTGTATCATGATGTTCCTCAAAGGTCACTCCTTAAACAGTGCAGGTTGGGATATATTTTCCATTCACTTTGTCCCCTTTACTTCAAAAATCTAATCATTTGCAAAGAATTCTTCCTAACAGTCAATCACCTTCAAATAAAGCACTCCATTTGTAGGGCAAATCTGTCACGTTGCCCTCAGTAAAGTTTTCTGAAGTGATCCCTTCTATCACTAGAAAAACTGCACATTTCTTATTGTTAGAGAGAAAAGGCACTTAGGATTGTGCCTTCTCCTACTGTGTTGGGTAGGATTCCAACAGTCCTTCCATTATTCTTCCTCCCTCAATCCCTTCTTATTTCCAATGTCTTAATTTTCAGTAGTATCCGTACATTTTAAATTGGTTCGCTGCCTTAAGGGAGGTAACAGTGTGTGGCAGAAAGATACCAAAAGACCACTGGATATGAGTGACACTACTTAGTTGCATGACACTGGGTGAATCACTTCCTGTCACTGGTCCCTAATCTATAAAAACAAGCCATCAAATTACTGATGTCTAGACTTTAAACCAGTTGGCTGATTGTTACGTGTCTCTCCCCCAATATCTAAAATACCTGGTAGATGATGCTTATTGTTTTTTTACTGTGGGAAACAAGGAAATGGATTCCATCCAGAATAAATCCATCTGTAAACAAGAAGTCACCGGAGTGTGTTGCAGGGGAAGTTCCCCACACACAGAAAGGGAGAGTAGAAGCCTATGCCAAGAAAGGAAGGGGAATTTTTTCTTTTTGCCACTATGAGTGGCATATGGAACTTCCCCGTGTGTGTGTGTACACGCTCATTTGTGTCCGACTCTTTGTGACCCCGTGGATTGGGCTCACTGGGCTCCTCTGTCTATGGAATTTTCCAGGCAAAAATACTGGAGTGGGCTGCCATTTCCTACTTCAGGAGATATTCCCAACCCAGGGATTGAACCTTTGTCTTTTGCATGCCCTATGCTGGCAGGCACATTCTTTTCTGCTGCACCACCTGGGAAGACCATGGAACTCCCTCGACCAGGGATCAAATTTGCCACCCCCAATAGTGGAAGTGCAGAGTCTCAACCACTGGACCAAAGGCAAGTCCTGAAAGAGGTTACTCTAAATGTGAAAACCTGTTGGGAACTCTTTTAGATTGAGGTATAATTTACATACAGTGAAACACAACCATTTTACGTCTACATTTTGATGACATTTGACAAATGTACACACTCATGTAATCACAATCACCATATACAACTTTTATCACCCCAAACATTTTCTCATGCTCCTTTGCAGTCAGTCTCCACCAACCTCAGCATTGTGTTACCATAGGTTTGCTCTCTGTTGATAAAGATGGGTTTTGCCAGTCAATATTTTCATAAATATGGAATCACACAATATGGACTATTTTGCTTCTGGCTTCTTTCGCTTATGATAATATTTTGAGATTCATTCACGGTGCTGTGCATATCTGCACCTGATTCATTTTTTTTACTTCTGAATAGTAATCTGTTTTATGAATATACTACAGTTTATTTATATGTTGAAGGACATTAGGGTTGTTTTCAATTTTAGACCATCATGAATAAAGTGTCTGTGAACATCTGTATACAACTCCTTTGTAGACATATGTTTTAATTTTCTTGAGTAAATACCTAGGAAAGAAATGCTGAGTCATATTGTAAGTGTATATTTAAACTTAGAAGAAACTGCCAAACTGTTTTTTGACATGGCTGTGTGATATTACCAGTAATATATTAGAGCTCTGAGGAGGGCATGACAACTCACTCCAGTAGTCCTGCCTGGAAAATCCCATGCTCCCAGAGGAGCCTTGGGGTCACAAAGAGTCAGACATGACTGAAGTGACTTAACACAGCACACATATTAGAACTCCAGTGTGTAGTGTAGTCTCATTGTAGCTTTAATTTGTACTTTCCTGACTACTGACGATGTTAACCATTTTTTCATGTTTTATTAACTATGTTTCTTCTTTTGTGATGTTTCTGTTCAAACAGCATGCTCATTTTTAATTGGGTTTTATCTTCTTATTGAGATACAAGAATTATTTGTATAGTCTAGATAAAAGTCCTCTGTAGATATTTGTATTGCAAATATTTTTTTCTTATCCTGTGGCTTTCCCATTAATTTCTCAATGGTGCAGTTTTGAAGAGCAGAAACTCTTACTTTTGGTGAACTGAAATTTATTATTTTTTCTTTTTAGTCAAATGCATTTCTATATATTAGTAGTTGCTGAAACTCAGCCTCCATTCACCTGTGTCAAATAGAAACATGGGAGTGGAGTTTTAGGTTAAATAGAAAAAAATAACTCTTATCATTTTGCCAGGCAAAGGGCAGCACAGTAGGCTAATGCTCTCAAGACTGTGTATCCCACCCTGGAGTGGGTAGTGAGTAGTCTTACAGTGCTCAAGGAGCAGAGCACGATCAACATGTGAACAATTCTTGGATCGGTTGGCATCACATTGAAGTTTCAAACATCATCAACCTTCTAGTTTCAACCAATCAAGGTCAATCTGGTCTGCTGGCCAGCAATTTTCATCTGGTGGGGGTCTGCTTCCTGTAAAACAACTAGGAATGTGTGCCAGCCCTTTATATACATAATTTGATGATTCTGTTGTGTGGTAGATTTATAGTCTAAATTGTTACCAGTTTCCCAGCCCAACAGCTATTCTATGTTTCTGCATCTTTACATGTACCACTCATTAACTCTTGAGTCAGCATTTTACTTCAAAAGACAAGGACGTGGGGGCCTGTACACAATTTTATAGTGAACGATTAGAAATTGGAATTTTAAAGTATTGCCTTACATTTCATCAAAAGCCATGAGATGCCTAGGAATAATTTTAACAAATGTATGCATTATTTGCTCATTGCTGTTGTTACTGTACAATCGCTAAGTCATGTCTGACTCTCTGCAACACCATGAACTGCAGCATGCCAGGCTTCTCTGTCCATCACTATCTCCCAGAGTTCATTCACACTCACATCCATTGAGTCAGTGATGTTATCTAACCATCTCATCCTCTGTCCCCACCCTTCTCCTCTTGCCCTCAATCCTTTCCAGCATCAGGGTCTTTTCCAATGAGTCAGCTCTTTGTAACAGGTAGTCAAAGTACTGGAGCTTCAGTTTCAGCATCAGTCCTTCCAATGAATATTCAGGACCAATTTCCTTTAGGATGGACTGGCTGGAATTCCTTGCAGTCCAAGGGACTCTCAAGAGTCTTCTCCAACACCACAGTTCAAAAGCATCAATTCTTCAGTGCTCAGCCTTCTTTATGGTCCAATTCTCACATCTGTACATGACTACTGGAAAAACTATAGCTTTGACTAGATGCACCTTTGTTGGCAAAGTGATGTCTCTCCTTTTTAATACACTGTTTAGGTTTGTCATAGCTTTTCTTCCAAGGAGCAAGCATTTTTTAATTGCATGGCTGCAGTCATGGTCCACAGTGATTTTAGAGCCCAAGAAAAGAAAATCTACCACTGTTTCCACTTTTTCCCTATTTGCCATGAAGTGATGAGACAGGATGCTATGATCTTAGTTTTTTGAATGTTGCATTTTAAGCCAGTGTTTTCAGTCTCTTTCACCCTCACCAAGGGGCTCTTCAGTTCCTCTTCATTTTCTGCCTTTAGAGTAGTATCATATGCATATCTGAGGTTGTTGATATTTCTCCCGGCAATCTTGATTCCAGCTTTTGAGTCATCCAGTCTAGCATTTCACAAGAAGTACTCTGCATATAAGTTAAATAAATAGGGTGACAATATACAGTCTTGATGTACTCCTTTCCCAATTTGGAACCAGTTTGTTGTTTCATGTCTGGTTCTTAACTGTTGCTTCTTGACTTGCATACAGGTTTCTCAGGAGACAGGTAAAGTGGTCTGGTATTCCCATTTCCCACAGTTTGTTGTGATCCACACAATCAAAGGCTTTAGTGTAGTCAATGAAGCAGATTTTTTTTTTAATTCCTTTGCTTTTTCTATGATAAAGCTGATGTTGGCAATTTGATCTCTGGTTCCTTTGCCTTTTCTAAATCCAGCTTGTATATCTGGTATTTCTCTGTTCACATACTGTTAAAGCCTGGCTTGGAGAACTTTGAGCATTACTTTGCTAATGTGTGAGATAAGTGCAATTGTATGGCAGTTTGAACATTCTTTGGCATTGCCCTTCTTTGGGATTGGAATGAAAACTGACCTTTTCCAGTCCTGTGGCCCCTGCTGAGTTTTCCAAATTTGCTGGCATATGGAGTGCAGCACTTTAACAGCACTGTCTTTTAGGATTTGAAATAGGTCAGCTGGAATTCCATCACCTCCTTTAGCTTTGTTTGTAGTAATGCTTCGAAAGGCCCACTTGACTTCATACTCCAAGATGTCTGGCTCTACGTGAGTGACTACACCATTGTGATTATCTGGGTCATTAAGACCTTTTTTGTACAGTTCTTCTGTGTATTCTTGCCATATCTTCACAATCTCTTCTGCTTCTGTTAGGTTCTTGATGTTTCTGTCCTTTATTGTACTCTTTGCATGAAATGTTCCCTTGGTATCTCCAATTTTCTTAAACAGATTTCTAGTCTTTCCCATTTTATTGTTTTCCTCTATTTCTTTGTATTGTTCTCTTAGGAAGGCTTTCTTATCTCTCCTTGATATTCTCTGGAACTCTGCATTCAATTGGGTATATCTTTCCCTTTCTTCTTTGCATTTCGCTTCTCGTCTCAGCTATTTGTAAGGCCTCCTCAGACAGCTAGTTCCCTGACCAGGGATTAAACCCAGGTCCCCTGCATTGGGAATGCAAAGTCTTAACCACTGAACCACCAGATAAGTCCCTCATTTGCTCATTAAAAACTAGAAAACAAAGCTAAGAGAAACTTACAAAGGCCTGAGAGAGAGAGCGTGAGTGAGCAAATTTCATTCCACGGAAGACGGAGATGTCCTATCTACACAAATTGGTTGTTTCAGTGAAATCCCAATCAGTAGCCTATTTCAAGCTGACAAGCTGATTCTAAAACTCATACAGAAATGCAAAGAACCTAAAAAATATGAAATAATTTTCAAAAAATAGAACAAAATTTTAAGAATTACACTAACTGATTTCAAAGACTTGCTCTAAAACCAAAGTAACCAAGAGTGATATTGGTATATTAGATTAGTGGAACAGAATAGAGAGTCTAGAAATAAACCCACATGTTAATTCATACGGGAAGAAAATGACTCTCTAGTCTTACCTCACACCATATATAAAGCCTAAGTCAAAATAACATATCTAAACATGAATGCAAAAAAAAAAAAATCTAGAAGAAAACATAAGAGAAAAATCTTTGTAATTGGGGGATAGGCACTGGATTTTTACAAAGGACATAAAAAGCAAAATGAACTCATCACTCTCACCTTCATAGAGGCTTGCAATGAAATTTGATTTTTTATAGCAACAAAAGTGAAAGTGAGTGAAAGTTGCTCAGTCGTGTCCTACTCTTTGCAACCCTATACAGTCCACTGAATTCTCCAGGCCAGAATACTGGAGTGGATAGCCTTTCCCTTCTCCAGGGGACCTTCCCAACCCAGGGATCGAGCCCAGGTCTCCGGCATTGCAGGCGGATTCTTTACCACCTGAGCCGCAAGAAGTTGTTATTTCTTTCACATCTGTGTCATTATAGAAACAAATCTCAACCCCACCACAGCTCACTAGAGAAGATTTCCAAATGAACTCTATTATTGCTTCTACAGTGGGAAAGTATTGTTTAATAGCAGACTGTAGCTATTAGGGTTTCTTATCTGAAGTTCCTTACCTAGATACTCACTCCGGTCTCTGTAGAAACAAGAGGAAAACTGAGAGGTACTATTTCTGATCATGGAAACTCAATGTCCTCAATGACAGCATGTTGCCTGAGAACTGTCTGGTCCCATCTTCACCCCATCTATATGACCATGAACTTTGTCAAATAGCAGCCTCACTCCTAGCCCTGCATCCCACTCCCACCTCTCTTAGGATACTATAAGTTCCTTGCAACCCACTGAAATACTCAAGCTTTAGTATTTTCTTGCATGCTCTCTTCCTTACCTTCAAATTTCTTCCTTCCCCACTTTCTCACCAGACTTATCTATCATTCTGCTTCAACTGCTGCCACCCCACCCCCACTCTTCAAAGTAGTTATCTCCCTTCCCCAGACTCGTGGAGCTCTCTGCACATACCCTTCCTGGCCCTTATCAAATGCAGTGTTGTTATCTATTTAATGTCTCTACCACTGGACTGTTTTAACTCTACAGAACAGAAGCTACCTTAAGTCGTCCTTGCTTTTCCCCCCCAATTTTCTCTACCATCTTCTAACTCCAACACACACACACACACACACACACACACACACACACACACACACACACACAGTCTGATGCACAGTAAGAGCTCATCAGTGTCTAATAAATGAGTAAGTTTTTCCTTCACCAGAGAGAACCCTAGCAAGTCATAAGAAATAAATTAAAAGCATAAATAACAGTCACTAGTTTTAAAATGTTAATTCAATTGAAAGAAACAGGAAAAGAAGTTCATCTTCTTCAGCAAGGTCTAATCTTCAGACATCAAGCAAGATAATTGCCACTAGAAAATGAAGAATATTCATCGTCAGTTTCTCTCTAAAGGACACACACCCAGGGCAAAATAGTCTAGTCACAGAGGAACCAGCCAGTACTTAGAGTTAAGTCTCTGACGCCAGTGCCAGAGAGTAAGTCACACAGTTTAAGAGTAACAACTGTTACCGTTTGGGGCACTTAATTCACCAAGCTCTGAATTCACTATTATACATATGTTATCTCATTTTAGCTTTATCCCAGCCCTGTGAAGGAGGTATTATAATTTCCACTTTACAGGTAAAAAATGCTCTAACTATCCAAGATTCAGCTTTGGCCTGAGTCCTAAGCTTATGGTCTTAATCTCTGCATCCTGCTGCTCTCCACTTGGCCTCCAAGCTACCTGCTGGTGGAAGCTAGCATGGTTATGTTCAATCTTGTGTCTCTAGCACCTAGAACAGTGCCTGGCATATACTTTCTAAATGCTATGGTGAAATATGTATGAAATATGTAAGACAGAAAGCAAAGAAGAACTAAAGAGCCTCTTAATGAAAGTGAAAGAGAAGAGTGAAAAAGCTGGCTTAAAACTCAGCTTTTTAAAAACATTCAAAAAACGAAGATCATGGCACCTGGTCCCATCATTTCATGGCAAACAGATGGGGAAACAATGGAAACAGTGAGAAACTTTATCTTCTTGGGCTCCAAAATCATTGCAGATGATGAGTGAAGACATGAAATTAAAAGATGCTTGCTCCTTGGAAGAAAAGTTATAAACTTAGACAGCATATTAAAAAGCAGAGACATTACTTTGCCAACAAAGGTGTGTCTAATCAAAGCTATAGTTTTTCCAGTAGTCATGTATGGATGTGAGAGTTGGACTATAGGGAAAGCTGAACACCAAAGAATTGATGCTTTTAAACTGTGGTATTGGAGAAGAATCTTGAGAGTCCCTTGGACTGCAAGATCAAATCAGTCCAATCTAAAGGAAATCAGTCCTGAATATTTATTGGAGGGACTGATGCTGAAGCTGAAACTCCAATACTTTGGCCACCTAATGCAAAGAACTAACTCATTGGAAAAGACCCTGATGCTGAGAAAGATGGAAGGCAGGAGGAGAAGGGGACGACAGAGGATGAGATGGTTGGACGGCATCACCAACTCGAAGGACAGGAGTTGAGCAAGCTCCTGGAGTTGGTGATGGACAAGGAGGCCTGGTGTGCTGCAGTCCATGGGGTTGCAGAGTCAGACACGACTGAGCGACTGAACTGAACTGAACAGTGAAATATGGGTTTCCCGGGTGGCTCAAGTGGTAAAGAACCTGCCTGCCAATGCAGGAGACATAAGAGATACAGGTTCAATCCCTGGGCTGGCAAGATTCCTGAAGGAGGGCATGGCAACCCACTCCAGTATTCTTTTCTGGAGAATCCCATGGACAGAGGAGTCTGGAGGGCTACAGTCCATGGGGTCACACAGAGTCAGATATGACTGAAGCAACTTAGCACGCATGCACAGTGAAATATAATCTTTTTGGTAAAAAGAGACCTCTCTCCTAGTCCCTGAACATTATTATTTCACCCTCTAACCAAGGACTGAATGTCTGGTTCCATCCCACTCCAAGACTCAAGGCCCCATTGAACACCCAGGCCTAGGGGATGTGCATTAAATGGCCATCTTCCAGGTCTGATGTGAGGGAATTCCAGCACTTTACTGCACAGCCTTTATCACAATGGAGCAAAGCATTCCAGCTGATCCTTGCAGACTTTTATCCAGGGCAAACTCAAGCCCCCAAAAGGACTGAAAGTGGGAGGGGAATTAATGAAACTTCTTCTCTACTCTGCTCAGGTTTGTGTAGTCACTGCCTCAAGGACTCAAGTTGTTTTTTTCCACATGGACTCTCTGGGTCTTAGGGATATCTCATAATGCATATGGATTTATTTATTTTTGTTGCCCAACGAATTGCACATACACTGTGAAAAAAATATATTTTTCTTAAGTGCAGAAAGACTAAAGACTAAAGTAAAGTGCTTTATATATATGTATGTATATATATATATATTTATATTTGCTTTTCCTTTATGCTTCTCTCTGATTAGTCCTCAGGGAGTAAATAATTACTGACTTCAACCAGAAATTTTTGAATGTCTGTCAGGACCTTTGGGCACTAAACTGAAACACTGACCTTAGATAATAAAGCTACCGATGTTTCCACATTGTATATGAGACTTTTGACGATAGGAATACCTTACATAAGATGTAGAATAAACAGCAGAATGATTTACACGGCATTTGGACTACAGAAAAAGAGGAAAAGGTACAATTTGTGATTCATAAGGGGCAGAAAGTAGAAAGCAAGCTTCTTTCTCACCCTGTCAGTCCCTAAGCCAGAGTCGCTGATTCTAGGCAACATCAGAAAAATGCTTACTCCGGAGTCCAACAGTTTGTTGACAGTGCAATTCATAACCAGGAGCTTGCCCCCAGTAACCATTTTCTGCAAAAATACAGTTCTTTTCTCTCCTATTTGGAAATACAAGTAAAAGCAGTGATAGGCCTGAGCTGTAGCTAGCCCTCTTTGATAAAAACATAGCATGTCGTTAATATTCCAGCACTGAGCACAATGTCTGGTAGAAAACTGGTGCTCAATATCTGTCCGGTTCAAGGAAGAAATTTTTGTGTCTAACTCAGTGACCCTGCAGAACTCTTTAATTCTAGTTTTATACTCTTAACAGTATACAGAATTATTAAATCAGATTATGTTCTATCAGAGGTTTCTTGCTACGGAGAAAAAAACGTGGAGCTTGAGATGCATTTCACAGAGTCGTTTTGATAGTTGACAGAGAAGCTTTTATTGCAGAACAGCGCTGCCTGCTTCTACCACAACATTTTCCTCACTCTGTAATCATTGCTCCCACGATGCTGTTGACATGGGAGGGGAGCCGAGTGAAATATTTCAGTTGGCTGGAAGTTAACCCCTCAAGTCACAGAGTGTTACAGAGAGCCAGTGTTGAAAAGAAAGTGCAGGTAGGGACTTCTCTGGCGGTCCGGTGGTTAGGACTTGGTGCTTCCATTGCATGGAGCACGGGTTCAATCCCTGGTTGGGGAATTAAGATACCACAAGCTGCGTGGAGCAGCCAAAAATAAAATGATTAAAAATACAAAATAGCTAGCTAGTGGGAATTTGCTGTGTGACATTCGGAGTTCAACACAGTGCTCTGTGAGAACCTAGACGGGTGGGAGAGGGGTTCAGAAGGCAAGGGACATATGGATGCCTATGGCTGATTCATGTTGGTGTGTGGCAGAGGCCAACACAATATTGTAAAGCACTTACCCTCCAATAAAAAAATAGAAAAAAAATTTAAAAAAAGAGAGTGCAGGCAGAACTCAGGCCCGCACTCAGAGTGTGAGCTCCCTGAGAGCAGAGTCTTAATGCTTCAGTAGCTAGCATGGTTCCTGAGAGAGAGCAGGACTCAGTAAATAGTAATGAGACACCCCCCAGTTCTAGAGTTCTGGAAGGGAGCTTGAGGAATAGGGGCAAGAAATCACCCATTCTTGTTTTGTTCTTTTTAGCCAGATTAATCTGTCAAACTAGATTAACCAGCCTTCCCAGTATCTGGGTTACAGAGCCCAAAGTACAGAGACGTCACTGAGAACACGGTGAGGCAGGGCCAAACCTGGAAACAGAACTTCACTGCCAGGCTGGCCATCTCCTCTTGCTTTTGCAGAGTGACTACAAATGAACGTGGGCTGCTGAGAGGCTCACCTACCAGGTCTGGCACTCGGCCCACTGTCCAGCCCACACTGCACAGGCCATCAAATTCCACAGGCCCTTAGAGATGTTTATTTTTGCTCTCTGTAGACTCTGCTCGCTGCTGGAGCCATGGCAGGTCATACAAAGGACAAGGTGTTGCCAAGCTGAGAATGTGGGGTGCTCCTTAGTGCAAGACCCGGAATCTGAATTTCTTCCTGGAAATGAACAAGTTAGCAAAGTTTTTACAAAAGTTCCTTCGAGATGTAAGTGATTGTCTTTGTCTTGATTGAAATAGTTAGGACTGAACCCATTCCTCTCATTTTCTTCTGGCTTTGGACCCACAGAAAAGTCTGATTAAAAAAAATTTGGAAGTAATTCCCAACTTTTTTTGTGTATGAGGTCCCTGTATACATCGCAAGGTATTTCCTTAGCCAAGTAAGGCAATAGTTGTATTTTTAGAATAAGTTATCTGTTGATTCATAAAATACGTAAAGGCAACAGTTAAAAATGAATTTCAAGGCATTTTCAAATACATTTTATTTGATGACTCACTAAGACACTTACAAACATGTGAAAAATCATGGTAACTGTGTGAGACATTCTGCTGACGATTGACAGGATGCTGTCATGTACATATGGATTTGTATACCTTGTACTAATTCTGTTATCTTTTCCTGAGTCTGAAGGAACCCCCCTCAAGATTAGAAGCCTCTCTCTGTTTATTAAGGATAAGCCTAGTGCCTTGAAGGACATCAGTTCCTTCTGGTTTACTAGATACATTATTTATTCAAGGTCCCAGTAGAAACTGAAAAACTGGGGAAATTCAACAAAAGTACTATTTATAAAGGTGTGGGCAAGTGTTCATAAGATCTATCAAAGGTCAGCAGAGTCTTCAGGGACTGGTACCATTACCACCTCTTGACCAAAGAGGCAAAGGAAGAGAGAAGTTACTGGAACCTTCTGTAGAGTCACTGGGTAAAGCAAAGTAGCCAGTTCATAAGGATCTGACAGTAAAAAAAAAAAAAAAAAAAAAAAAAAAACAAGGAAAAAAAAACACCAGTCTCACACTCCACCTGACTTCCAAGTCCCCTCAGTGGCTGAACCCAACAGGAATCCAACTGATGTAGCCCCTACATGTCAGCCTCCCAGGGCAGAGAACTGAATGGAAATGGATGGTCAGTGAACTTGAGGGTGCACATGGAAACTGTCTTGCACACCAGGGTAACCTAAAAGCTTGCCCTGTAGTGCACAGGGCTATGGTTAAAGTCCTGAGCCAATCAATGCTGGGCCTTGCCTTATAATTATATTAAGCTACTCAAGGTTACTGACTCAAACCTTTTGGTGTATTTCAAATATATAACTCAATTGCACAACCAAACTCCTCTGCAGCTCATATTGAAACACTCCCTTAGTTTCAGCCTGCAGTCACCTTTATAAGGGCAACTCCAAAATCTGCATCTCTGCTGCCAATCTTCCTACCGAGTTACAGACTCAAATTTCCAACAGCCTACAGGGTACCTCTGACTCTGTAAGGTATGTCTATAAGCCATGGCTATAAAGCACTGGCTCGTCTCTCCTGGAAACACATTTTATTTTCATGCTGTTACCATTTTCCAACTAGGTGTGTTAGAACACTCTGAGGCTTTTGACTCCTCCCCATCTCTCAGAATAAGTGAGTAAAACTCATACCACTTCTGCTGGTAGCCCGCTCAGATCTGCCCTCTCTCTTAATTTCCCATGACCTTATACCTGAACAAAGAGCCTGTCTTGGCTGGCCTGACTAATCCTGACTCCACCACTTAGAATTAAGACTTCCCTGCACTTATTAATTATGACTCTTATTTTATGCTTCATGGCCTCAGTTCCCTCATCTGCAGGGTGGAGCCATGCATAGTCCCCTACCACGGGGGACAAAGACCTCCTCTCCATTGATTCCAAGAGGCAGAAACTCCAGCACAACTAGCCTCTCCGGCCTTTCTCTACCTTCTCACCTACTTTTCTCCCCAGGAGAAGGAGTTGATTATCTGATTCATGGGTGTGGGAGAAACAGAGGTACATGCTCAGCTTTTTGTTTTCTTTTTCAACGTGGGATCTGCTTGTGAGCAGAGAGTGATCATTCTTCTCAGCTCTTTCACTCTATACATGAATCCAGGGCAGACGCCCATCAAACGAGGCTTGCGGCTGTTTGAGGGCTGCCAGGGTTGGTGACAGGGTAGCTCCATCTTTTATGTGGCTGCTGCTGCTGCCAAGTCGCTTCAGTCGTGTCTGACTCTGTGTGACCCCATAGACGGCAGCCCACCAGGCTCCCGTCCCCAGGATTCTCCAGGCAAGAACACTGGAGTGGGGTGCCATTTCCTTCTCCAATGCATGAAAGTGAAAAGTGAAAGTGAAGTCACTCAGTCGTGTCCAACTCCTCACGACCCCATGGACTGCAGCCTGCCAGGCTCCTCCGTCCATGGAATTTTCCAGGCAAGAGTACTGGAGTGGGTTGCCATTGCCTTCTCCGTTTTATGTGGCTAGAGTGTTGCAGTCCTTCCTGAGCCTCTCTCCCCATTTATCAGTGTTATTAGCACACGAGGCAGCATTTTAGGAAAGAATAGTTAACATTTATTTGAATACATACTAGGGGCAGATCCTACACTTTGTGATATAATATGGATTACCTCATTTCATTTTCTCAACAACTCTGTGAGGTAGGAACTGGGATAGAAAAGATCAATAAACCACTGGTCTCCTCACAAGTTCAAAACCAATTTAGAGGTAGAAACAAGAACGAGTCAATACTCTGGCCACCTGATGCAAAGAGCCGACTCACTGGAAAAGACCCTGATGCAGGGAAATATTGAAGGCAGGAGAAGAAGCAGGTGACAGAGGATGAGATGGTTGGATGTCATCACTGATTCAATGGACATGAGTTTGAGCAAATTCTGGGAGATAGTGAAGAACAGGGAAGCCTGGCGTGCTGCAGTCCAAGGGGTCGCAAAGAATCAGACAGGACTGAGTGACTGAACAACAACCTTTTTATTATCATGACTGTTGATGTAAAAGACCGCCTCCATGAGCCTTAGGAAAGGGATAGGAATTTAAAATTTCAATATTCTTTGATTATCATAATATTTCATATCAAGATAGTGTGGAGAATAACAATGACATCAAGTAGAATTTTATAAACTGCAAAAGAAAATCTACTACCACTTCCCCTCCAAAGACTTCACTGAGAGGCATTCACGGATCCTGAGGCTGTGTGTGAAAGCTGTTCTGAATGCATCTTTCTCTGTGGAGGCTTACAAGAGGCCCTTAGGCCATGGTGCAGCTGTAAATAGTAACACAACACAGCTCAGAAAAAAAAAAGTCTTAAAAATAAAAAAAGAAACCCACATTCCTTTGACAGGATACCCTTCTCTGAAGAGTTCCAGAGATTTCCCCCTCCCTAAGCTATACCACTGCTCTTTGAGGCCTTTTAGACTGCTACAAATATGAATGCTGAAGCACAGAGACCAGTGCACTTGGCCTGGGGTCAGACATGTCTGGCTTTGAATCCCAGTGCTGACAATTAATAACTGTATGAACTTGACATTAGATTTAACTTCCTGAGGCTGTCTCCTGCTCTGTACCTTGGAGTTAATAGCTCCTCTTTATTAGGGCTTTAATGAGGATTAAAGGGCAAAATATGTTTTAAAGTGCCTAACAACTATTAAAATATTCACATAATAACATATATTAATCTCCTTCCCTATTATATCAACTGATAAATTTTTCATCTTCATTTGTCCTTTCAATAATTTTCCTAATTAAAAAATGAAGCAAAAAAAAAGCAAAGCAATTATACAACTAAATAGTAGACACTCAAAAAATGCTTATGTAAGTTAAACTTATACCAGTTACGATGTCAAATAATGACACAGTTAGCAAAGTATTAATAAATGAATATCTTTATCATGGGCTTCCCTAGTGGCTCAGCAGTTAAGAACCCACTGGCAATGCAAGAGATTCGGTTTCAATCCCTGGATCAGGAAGATTCCCTCGATCAGGAAGATACCCTGGAAAAAGAAATGGCAACCCACTCTAGTATTCTTATCTGGGAAGTCCCATGGATAGAGGAGCCCCATCTTGCAAAAGAGGTAGACAAGACTTAGCGTCTAAATAACAATGGCAATCTTTATCATAGCTGAAAGCACCCATATTTCTTGTCATTTAGCCAAAGGAAAAAAGTCAAGGAGAGACCCAGAGATTTTTATCTATGTCAATTTTCCCTTTCATTATTGGGACAAGACAAGTAAGTTAAATAATTGAATGAGGGAGAGTGGCAAAGAGAAAATGACGGAAAACAGTAAATTCAAGAAATACTATGTTCTTTGAACATTTAAACTAATTTTCACTTCTCTGCAATATTTAGTCGGTTCTTTCTTTGGGATTGCACACTGAAATTCTTTGCAGGCAAATATCTATATATCAAATAACAAATATGTCCATGTTCTCTTCCCTTTTTAATGACCTTTCCTAAGTAGTACGCAGATGACAAGCCCCATCCATGGATTATTATAAAGCCTTTACAAAGGACGGTTATGAGGACAGTAGCAGCACCCAAAAACGCCCGTGTTGGGCCAACAACTAATCAGAACGTGAACTGTACAAGCTGTGAGTACAACTACAAAAATGCATATGCACAAGGACAAGAGAAAGGAATGCAGAGAAAAAGAAAACAGCTGAATGAGGAAAGCGAGATTATGAATGACCTCTTCCTATATTTTCTGAACTTCTTGGAATATTCTCATACCCTTCATACAAAAAGTAATAAAACCACTTTTACACATTGTAACTAAGTGTATTCTTACAGCTTTTTTTTTGCATTCAACATTGATGCATATATTCTTTTTCGCGTTTTGACAGATTTTACATTTGACATTTCATATCTTTATCATGGTTGTGTTTGTCCTCTTCATTTAAACTTGTCAAGATCTTATCCTCTGGAACATTTAAAAGAGCTTTACTTGGGGACCAAGTACATACACATACATTAAAAGTTACCCCTCACTGCTTTTCTTCCCAACAGACCGAAAACAAGACATCTATCTGTGGAAAGAGAAAATGTATGGTCATATTTTAAGGCTGTCTAAAGGAAATAATTCAGTTGACCAAGTTCAATTTTAGGGTTTTTTTTTTCCCAAAATCATGAATGTGGTGTGTGTGTGTGTGTGTGTGTGTGTGTGAAATAAATTTATTCCAGCATGCTCTTTCACTATAATTTTCAAAACTGCTTTCCTCTTACAGAGTGATGCAATATTTGACGAGTAAATAACAAGGAATGAAAAAGCCCACTTTAGGGCAACTGTAACTAGACAAAATGAGAATACAATGTTCTTTCTGTGGCATTTTAGGCTCACACAGGGGTATCACTCCCTTTTCTTTGACAGACTTCTTGAGAGAATGCTGAAAATGACAAAACTGTCTTTGCTGGGGGTTAGGAGAAGAATGAGTTCCTTAATATTTTCAGGATAAAAATAAATACTTGATTTATACCTAAGGAGTTTTAGGATCTTAAGATGAGAATAGAAAATAAATATTTTAATTTCTAAAGAAAAAAATCACCTATAAAGATGGAAAAGCACAATTTTGTCTGTAATTAACCATTCATGTCTTAAATCCTTACTCTTCACTTAGAAGAGAAAGTCAAATAATACAAATTTAATTTATTTGGTTTCTCATTTCTCAAGAAAGCAGTCAATTAAGAACACAGCAAAAAAGGCTGATGAATGGCTGAGATCTACATTCCAAAGGCCAGCGTAATTTTTATTGCTAACAAGGCAGATTTTATGGGTGTCAAACCCACCAATGATAAGCTGTAAGCACACTGTGAGGGAAAAGATGCAACAGACAAACCTTTAGCCAAACACAGAATCATTGTTAAGAGTCTAATGGCAATAGAATCAACCAAGTAAAAAGAGAAAGAAAAGAGAAAAAAAAAAAAAAAAACAGAAAATTCAACAGCTTGGAGTCATTTTGTGTAGAGAAAAATACATCAGCATGTCTTCATTCAGGGCCTACCAACTGCTGAACGGGTGGGATATGGATCTGTATTAGTTAACTTAGGCTGGTATAACAAAATATAACATAATGCCACTGACTGGCTTAAACAACAGACATTTATTTCTCACTGTTCTGATGGCTAGAAGCCCATAATCAAGGTTCTGACAAATCTGGCTTCTGGTGAGAGCTTTCTTCCTGGCTCATCCACGGCTACCTTCTTGTTGCGTTCTCACATGGCTTTCCTTGGCAGGTGGGAGTTGGGAGATATTTGTCCAGAAATAGAGGAATGTGGGAGGAGCTCTCTGGTGTCTCTTCCTACAAGGACACTAATCCTATTAGAAAGGGCCCCACCTCTATGACTTCATTTAGTCTTAATTATTTACTTAGAAGTCCCATCTCCAAGTGGTGGTTAGAACTTCCATATGTGACTATGATGGGGTTACAAACATTCAGTCCATAATAGGATCCCTCAGCTGGGCAGAACCTTGGATTGGGAAGAGACCAGGCCAGAAGCAGTCTCATAGTTTACCTAAGTGTGGCTAAGAAGATCATGATTTTTGAGGTCTGGATCCATGAGAAAGGTTGGGAAGCACCGATTTATGGACCCTGAATGCACCACTGCACTATTAACCATTATGAGAATAAACTCAATGACCCCTTAGGGTGAAGAAAAATCACAATAATAATTAATGCTTAAATAACATGCAGTATATGCCATACCTGACCTTAATGTTTCTTTATACATGTTAACTCATTTAATACTCACAATAGCCCTCTGATATACAAAGTATTATAACACCAGGCTCAAGAGATAGTCCTTTATCATCAAACTGCCTGAGTCCAAATCTTGTCTTTTGCACTTTTAGATGTGGTTAAATTACTAAGTCTCTCTGAACCTGTTTCCTCGTCTTTAAAATGGGAAGGATATATATGCATACAATTCCAAACAGCTGTGAAAACTAAAAATTTTCCATACATTAACAGTGTACTCATTTTGTTGCTAGATCTAAACACTCATAGTTTTTATTTACCTTTCTGAGGGGGATAGTCTTAAAGGTTTCAACTCATAGCTGTGACAATTTATTCAATTAACACACTTACAATAGTGCCTTGCACATGCGGAAGTGATATACTAGTATTAACTATTATTGTTGTTGTTCTTATTATTACTACTGCCATTCTCTAGATGAGAAAACTGAGGCAGAGAGAGATGAGGCTGTCCAAGCATCAGCCAGCATGTGACACACTGAAAGTGAACCCAAACAGTCTGGCTTTGAGGACTGTGGTCTTAACTGCTGCACAGCACCATCTCCACAAATTACATACGTTTCATTTCTGTTCACTCATGCTGAATGCTCCATGTTTAAGAACTGTTACTCAGCTAAAAAAAAAAAAAAAGAATGCCATTTGTAGCAACATGGATGGACCTAGAGATTATCACACTAAGTAAATCAGAGAAAAACAAATATCATATAATATCACTTATATGTGGAATCTAAAAAAAGATTTTAAAAAACTTGTTTATTAAACAGACTCACAGACTTCAAAAACAAACTTATGGTTACCATAGGGGAATGGTATAGGAAGGGGTAAATCAGGAGTTTGGGATTAACAGAAACCTACTACTGTATATGAAACAGATAATCAACAAGGGACCTTCCTCTAGCACAGTGAACTCTAGTCAATATTCTGTAATAACCTAAATGAGAAAAAAATCTGAAAATCTGTATATGTGTAACTGAATCACTTTGCTATACATCTGAAACACAACACTGTAAATCAACTAAACTCCAATTTTAAAAAAAAGGCAATGTGTTAATAAAATATTTTAGAAGTTTTGTCCAGCTCAGCTTCAAGGGAATTCAGCTCCATCATTCAGAATGATCCAAGAGCAGGCCCTGGGGAAGAGGGCCTACAGCCATGTCAAGCTATACAATCTGAACCCTTGGCTTAGCACACCAAACCGAGTCCACACCTGATCCCCAAGAGCCAACTAAAGGCTGAACCAATTCTACATCTTTTGAACAGATAATGGGAAAATGAAGTGACGGAGTCAGTCTGGAGCTGGAAGGTGCTGAGTTAGGCTGGAGAGCCACACTCTGCCATGTATTTACCCACAGGAGCTAAGAACCAGGAGAGGAAGGTAGCAGTTCCAGGTAGACCAATGGTTCTCAGCCAGGGACAATATGATCCCTCAGGGGCCATTTGGAAATGTCTAGAGACACATTCTGCCATCATAGTCAGAGTACTTTTTTCAGCATCTGGTAGACAAAAGTTAAGAATGCTGCTTTAACCCTACAGTGCACAGGACAGCTCTGCCAAAAAAAAAAAGTATTATCTGGCTCAAAATGTCAATTATGGCAAGGTTGAAAACTCTGGTTTAGACTCAGAGTAAGCAACCATGTAGCACAAGGAAACGGTGAGATGAAGGAGTTATTTGCTTTAGTTCCAGTGGCTCCTCGGGCCCCGATTCCAGCTGCTCAGAAAGCTGTATAGCTCTTCCAGCCCTAAATCCACCTGAGCTTCGTTATGGTCTGTGTCCCTCCTGTCCGTATATGATTCCATAAAAGTTTCCCTTTACCTTATACCAGTTTAATGAGTTGATGTTTCCTGCAACCAAAGACACTAGAGACAGGTTTGGGGGAGAGCAACTCAGGATGGTGGAAAGAGTGCTTCAGGCAGAATAAATAGTATATGTAAAGGCACAGAGTTTTAGAAGGTGGAGAAACAGCGGGGGAAATGAAGAACAAAGCAAGTGAGAGGAAAAACATGAGTCAACGCACAGAAGCAGCATTAAGCATGGTGTGTTTTCATGCAGAAAGGAGAGTGGTCTCACCATGTCAGCAGGTGCATACTAGGGAAATTAAAGAAATTAAGTGGAAACAGCTTTGAACGAAGCATCAGACTATATAACTATAATTGGAGAAGGAAATAGCAACCCATTCCAGTATTCTTGCCTGGAGAATCCCATGGACAAAGGAGTTTGGCAGGCTATAGTCCAGAGGGTTGCAAGAGTCAGACAAGACCTAGCGACTAAAACAACAAATAAAAACATACAACTACAATACAGGCTTGGGCTTCCCAGGTGGAGCTAGTGCTAAAGTATCTGCAGGAAACGCAGGAGACTCAGGTTTGACCCCTGGCTGGGAAAGATCCCCTGGGGGAGGAAATGGCAGCCAACTCCAGTATTCTTGCCTGGAGAATCCCATGGACAGAGGAGCCCGTCAGGCTATAGTCCATGGGGTCTCAAAGAGTCGGACATGACTGAAGTGACTTAGCACGTAGATAATACAGGCTTGCATATCAGTGACTCTCCTAGGCCTAATTCATCCTTTGAATGGATAAAAGAAAAAAAATATCAATATGTTTGGGAATGTATACTTTCTTGGCAAGCCATCTCTACTCAGTAAAAAATTGCCCTATCAGTTAAAAGAAAAGAAAAAAAAAAAAAAGCAACAAGTTGGATTTTCCCAATATGTAAAATAAACTAAAGCAGAGGAAAAAATCTCTAGCATTTGGGGCAATCAGCCAAAAGAGTTTTTAATCAATAAGTTCCTTGATTCTCCTTTCTGTACTATGGGGAAGATGCAGTATTCTCACTGCCTGGCACTGAGGAGGGTCTGAGGTAGTAAGTAAAAGCCCCATATGACTCACTTTTTTTTTTTTAATTAAAAAAGAAAAAGTCCACAAAGACTGGGAAATGGGCTTCCCTTCAACTCAGTCAAGGAAAGAAATAGGATTCACAAAAGCATCATTAAATCTTTCTGGAGAAGAAAAAACAAAAGAGGGAAACATACATGTCAATTACGTGACACTGACATGGAACAGAAATAAGTTTAGAAACAAAAAGAGAAAAGGAAATGAATGTTATTAAAGCGGAGGCCTCCACAAGGCTTTGTTTCTCTTTTTCCTCCCTGGCTTTCTAACAGGGATAATGTGATTCCCCAAGGAAAAGCTGCTTTTGTAGTCAGCAGGTCAAAGGTCTTAGATCCAAAAACAGTGGATACACAATGTTCCAGAAGAGATGTGTGTGGTTTCCTAGTACTGAATCGACCCCTGCAGGTCAAAGACACTCAGGATGAAACGCAGAACTATGGAATAAAATGCATACCCCTTCACTGCCAATGGGCAGTGCTTCAGGGGCGGGTTGACGGCCACCAGCAAACTTTTGACAGCTGGCTGGGAAGGAGGCCTGGGCTCGGTGGGATCAGTACAAAGGGTCAGATTCCTCTGCGTGAGCATGGCCATCCTGGGGAAAGGCAACAAGACTCCTCTAAGGGAAAATAACATCCAGCTAAGGCATTAAGTGTTTAATGGAAATGCCCAGGATGGTGTAGCAAAAAAAGACAACTCAACATTTTAATTCCATAGGTGAACATCATCATCACAACAGCAGACACTGCTTTTTGAGCACTTATCTGTGGGCCAAGCACTGTGCTAGGAGAGTCACAGACATTAATTATAGTCATTCAGAAAGGGATCTGAGGGACCTCCCTGGTGGTCCAGTGGCTAAGACTCCATGCTCCCAAGGCAGGGGCCCCAGGTTCAATTGCTGGTAGAGAACTAGATCCCACATGCCAGAATTAAATATCCTACATGCTGCAACTAAGACCTGGTACGGCCAAATAATTTCTAAAAAGCATGGGATCTGGATACCTGCACTTCAGCATCAGTGCAGCTTGGCATCATGGTACCACAATTTTATATGGCAGAATTTCACTGTCCTTTCTGAATTAATGCTGTGTCTATAAAAAGCGCTAATAAGGGCTTAGGAGCCAAACCCATCTCTTCCAAACTGGCAGGCCATGGGAGGGGTTCAGTGAAACTTTGAAAACAAGCTGGCTTTCATTAGTTGGGTCACTGCAATGCCTATGACTGAGACGGCAGCAGTGGTAACAAACCAATAGCGAGAGTCCCACCAAAGGATGCCTCAGAAATCTACAGATACTCCTTCTCCGAGCAGTTTGGAGGATTTTCAAAGAACCACCTCCCTCAAGAAAAGGAAGCAGGGGGACTTCCCAGTGGTTGAGAGTCCACCTTGCAATGCAGGGGATACAGGTTCAATCCCTGGTCGGAGAACTAAGATCGTACATGCCACAGAGAAACTAAGCCTGTGCGCTGCCAACTACTGAGCCCACACGCTCTGCAGCCCATGCGACACAACTAAAGAGCCCAAGTGCCACTAGAAAGTCTGTGTGCCACAACAAAAGATCCTGCAGGACACAATGAAGACTCCGCGTGCCACAAGATAAAGACAAAATTAAAGAAGTCCAGAGGAAGGATGACCAGGATGCAGAGAGCTCATGGTGAGCTAAGATACAAACTATACACAGAGATACCAAGATCTGGTTGAACTCATTCTGCACAATATTAGGATAAGTAGAAGCTTTGATGTGACAAGAGTCAGAAATGGGAACTGACACGTCGGCAATGTGACCAGGAAATCACTTTGCCAGCATACACCCCTGTTGGCACAAGCTACTGTATGGCCTCTTGAAAGGAGTCTTTTGAGAGAAAAGAAAAGTGATTGTACTTCTTACTTTTAAATACTCATCTCTAAAAAAATGTGAGTATTTTTATAATGGCATTATATTCTGAAAAATCCTTTGAAATTACTCTGTATTGTTTTCAAATCCAGATCATTTATATACGGAATTTATGCTCACCATTTTGTAGACAAAGTATTTTGACCCCAACAGTACTGCCTAATTTGATCAAATGGCAACCCACTCCAGTATTCTTGCCTGGAAAATCCCATGGACAGAGGAACCTGGTAGGCTACAGTCCATGGGGTCGCGGAGAGTCGGACACGACTGAAGGACTTCACTTTCTTTCACTTTTCACTAATGCAAATCAGACTTCCCAAGGACCTTTGATGTTTCTAAAAATTATATTCACCTTTTTGAAGACCAGACATTATAGAGGATATTCAAAGAATAAATTAAAAGTTTTAAGTAGCTACAAAAAATGAAAGTTCTAAAATATCATGAACAATGATAGCTTGACCTTAAAAATCCCTAAGGCTACTTTTAAGAGGATAATATCATTTGGATATATATTTCACACTATATTTTTGAATCAGTGTTTTACTACATGTATTTATAGCTGTGAATATTTAATAAGGTCTGTTATTTCAGATATGCTGAAAAAAAGTATAAAATTTATTGTTAACTCACCCCTAAAGATATCAGTCCAATGTCCTTTTATGATCATAAAAGTCAATATAATTGCTGGTCATCATCAAGGAGAAAGTGGAATAAACTGAAAAATATAGTGCTGCTTATATCAAACATTAGCATCCATAATGCTGCATATAATTCTGTTCACTTGCAAATAATATATATTTAAATCTTAGAAGAGTCAGATTCTCAAAATATGAAGAGTCTTCATGTGAAAGGAATTAAAGAGTAGGGAGTTTCTTCAATAGCAAAGAAATAGATCAAAGAGTGATGGGCTTGAATCCACAAATTACAGGGCTCAGCCTACCAGACTGGACCATGCTAGTCTCAGGTCCCGGGACACCTGTACCTGTGGCTGATCAACTAGATTTCTGGGTGACCACCCCCTTTTCAGCTTCTAAAATTTGCTAGAATGGCTCAGAGAACTCAAGAAAACGCTACTTACTTTTACTGATTTATTATAAAAGATATAGATGAAAAGCCAGATAGAAAGATACACAGGGCGAGGTCCAAAAGGGTCCTGAGTTGGAAGCTTCTGTGTGTGGAGTTAGGGTATGCCACCCTCCCAGCAAGTGGCTACCAAGTTCACAACTCGAGAAGCTCTCTGAATCTCTAGTTCAAGAGCTTTTATAGAGCTCCATCTCCAGCCCCACTTCTTTCCTCTCCCAGGGAATCAGTGAGTAGGGCTGAAAGTTCCAATCTTCTAATCACTGAGTCTTTGGAGACCAGCTCCACCCTGAGGCTATCAAGTTCCCCCCCCCCAACCACCACCATCCCCACCCAACCCCCACCCTAAATTATCTCATTATCATAAAGTCAGGTGTGCTTAAAAGAGCTTCCCTGGTGGCTCAGTGGTAAAGAATCAGCCTGCCAGCGCAGGAGATGCGGGTTCAATCCCTGGGTCAGGAAGATCCCTTGGAAAAGGAAATGGAACTCATTCTCCAGTATTCTTGCCTGGGAAATCCAATGGACAGAGGAGCCTGGTGGACTACAGTCCATGAGGTCCTAAAGAGTCAGACATAATTTAGCAACTAAACAACGACAGCTAAGTATGACAAAGTACACTCCAATTACTCAGGAAATCCCAAGGGTTTTCAGGATGCCTTACCAGTAGCTAGAGACAATAACTATGTTTTGTTATTTTATTTACTATAAAATTTTATTTTTACTATACCTCAAATAAAGTTTCAATTGAGGTAATGAAATAAAATTAACGTGAAATTATATTGTGATGAGCCAAATGACCATCTTCAGAATTTACACCAAGAAACCTCATTTCACATCTCTTGGGCTCCTCACTCAGCTTTGAAAATACAAAAAGGCTGGAAGAGTGAAGATTAAAACAGAGGCTTTCGGGGAATTCCCTGAAGGTACAGTGGTTAGAATGCAGAGCTTTCACTGCTGTGGCCCCAGTTCAATATCTGGTTGGGGAACTAAGATCCCACAAGCCATGTCGCAGCTTCAAAAAATAAAGAGGGGTTTTGGGGGTTTTTTTTAGATATAGTTTCTTTATGGGGGATGGCTCTACCCCCATCTTAAGCTTAGAAAAACAAGGGTGTCAAGGAACCCAGGGCCTAGGTGGGACTCTGCGTTTGAAAGCCCAGTGGAGGGGGATAAGAAGAGAAGCTGGAAAATGACTCTGACCCTGGCACAGAGGAGAGCTGCCCCCTTCCGGCAATAGTCACGGCACGTTCCCTCCTTCATGAGGACTCCAGGGTTCCAGGAAAGTTTCCCACAGGTTATGACAGACTTTGCTGTGGGAAAAGCTGCCTGGAGCCAATATCTATGCTTGCTAAGTCACTTAGCCCTGTCTGACTCTTTGCAAGCCCTCCAGGCTCCTCTGTCCATGAGATTCTCCAGGCAAAACTACTGGAATGGGTAGCCATGCCCTCCTCTAGGGGATCTTCCCGACTCGGGGATTGAACTAGCATCCCTTTCATCTCCTGCAGTGGCAGGTGGATTCTTTATCACTAGGACCACCTGGGAAGCCCTTACAGTCGCACCCAAGAAGGTCTCTAGGCAGGGGAAGTGGTTCTCTCATGCACAGCAAGGGTCCATAACCACCAGAGAGCCAAGAACTGAGGGGGTTGCAAGCAGCCAGGGAAGCACCTCATGCCTCGTGCTTGTGCCTAGAGGGAGAGCAAAACATAAAATTAAATTAAAATGAAACCATCCCCTGGATAAAGAGCGAACATACCAAGGAAGATTGTTGCCCTCATTTTCTAATCTCCTCAACGACTGAACTAAGCCCTAGAGGAGCTAATTTTTTTTGTTTTACAACAAGCTGGGAGAAAAGAAACATTAGTCTGAAAAACACGGAATGATGATGCCTCCCTCTCCCTCTCCCAACAGCCAACTTCATAGCATCGCTGCCTGGGCAGAAGGTAAGACGGCATTAAGTTCAATTTTACATTTCTATCATTTGCATGGGTTGGATATTCTAATTTCTGAATTGAGATGGTATGACTTGAAGTGACCAAGAAAGAACAGAAAGTTAGAGAAACGGTTCACGTTTTCATCCAGAGATACCCGCGGGCTATTCTCCACTGAACAAGTTTTAAAGAGAAAATGGGAAGTGGGGAAAGAAAAGAAAAAAAGAGTTGTAGTTTCAATACAACCCGCAAAAGAGGCCTGTTCAACATCAACAGGAGTATCACTGTGACCCATAAAAATTTTACAAAATATCTCCGGAAGCAAAACCAATTGAAGTAGAAATAGTCAGGAAAAGTTTAAATCAAATCATAGATAATATAGTAAGTCCCTAACTATGAACCTTCAAGTTTCAAACTTTCAAAGTTGTAAACGTTCATTCCCTCAACATTAGGCTTGAGTGAATTGCAGCTTGCCCTCCGTCTCCTATTGCTGACAGTCCTTCAGCTCTACCAACTCCCATCTCCTCTCCCTCCCCCAGTCGGTAGCTCTTCTTGTCTGTTCACTCGATGCCAGCCCCTGTGTGCCAGCTGTTCTACTGTACTACTGTACATTTCAAGGTTATGTACTATAAGATTAAAAATGGCTTTATTTTTTGTGGGTTTTTTTGTATTATTGTGTGAAAAGTATTATAAACACAGCACAGTACTATAGAGCAGATTGTGTTAATTGGGTACCTAGACTAACTTTGTCAGACTTATGAACAAACTGGACTTATGAATGAGCTCTCGGAACATAACTCGCTTGTATGTGGGGACTTAGTGTATCAAAACAGGTTTCCCAGAGAAAGAGGGAAGATATTTGGAAGATGCTGTCACTTTGAGGCTAACATGATATCCATGTTCTCCCACTGGCTTCATCTGTTTGTGGTGTCACACTTACAAAAGAACAAAAGATCAATTATAATGTTTTAAAGCTGCACATATCTTAATTGACCATGACCATATAGCAAAATAGAATAATCCATCATTGACCAAGGCACTTTAAATAAGACTCTATAAAGATGATGATAAATGTATATAGATTATCCACTAAAGGTTATTATTGATTTTTCTCTTGAAGTCATCCTTTATCTTACGTGGCCTGAGAGAGAAGAGCAGTTTAGGCATAAGAATGGGAACAACCCAGCCATGCCTAAATGAATTTGCAAAAATTATCTATAAATAATTTATTTTAGTAAGCCTGTACTACTTTGTCATGATTGAACATCCATAAAATGAAAGAATAACTTACATTTGTTGTACAGTGCAATGGACTTTCTATTCATAACTATTACTATATTTAAGCCTCAGACGATCTGGTGAGGAAAACAGAGGAAGTAATGATCATCTCTTGTTTTTCCTTTTTTTTTCTGCCCAGGATTCAGGCCAAATCACTTAGGCCACAGCATCTCAGTTTTCCATCAGGAACCTTACCCATTCTCAGATCATGTTCCTGGAGAGGCATGGCTGGTTAGAGGCACAATGATTCGTTCAGAGACTTATGAACCAAACTAGACCAGTAAGAGTCAGCCTTGCAGCATTTGCTGGAACAACTGGGAAGAAGTGCCTTCTTTTCCTGGGATTCCAAGTCATAGAATGGATACACTGAGCTGCTGGTGGCCATTTTTGTCTCCACTGGGAGACACCCCACCTAAAATGCAGTCAACCCAGGAAAGAGAAGGAGTGAGATAAATACATATTTCTGAAACTGTGTAAACATTTGAATCGGCCATAACTAAATCCCACCCTTGGAGCTCTCTGTTCAGTGAATAAATGAATTAGCTTTTTGCTTTTAGTCACACTGACGTTTATTTCCATTGTTTGCACCCAAGCTCCTGATTAGTTTTTTGAAATATTGTTATTCTTGTCATGTATATATGGCCCAGAGCTTATGTGATTGTCCAAGACCAGGCAGTGGCTAAACCAGGACACAAATGCAAAGCTGTCAAATTCATCTTTCCAATTCCTCAGCTTGGCTCCCCATCCCATAGAGTTATACTGTACTGTGTAACTGTGCTGTGCTTAGTCTCTCGGTCCTGTCCAACTCTTTGTGATCCCCATGGACTGTAGCCCACCAAGCTCCTTTGTACATGGGATTCTCCAGGCAAGAATACTAGAATGGGTTGCCATGCCCTCCTCCAGGGGATCTTCCCAATCCAGGGATCAAACCCAGGTCTTCCACGTTGCAGGCAGATTCTTGACTGTCTGAGCCACCAGGGAAGCACTACCAATGTTTTAGAGGCTTAAACGAACACTCAAATAATCAGATGAGCCAGCAATCATCAGAAGCAGGAGGTTCAGAAGAATGAGTCTATTACATACAGCAGATATTTTAAATGCAGGGTTCTCACTAAAGTAATTTTGTCAAAACAGACTAGTACCGACCAATCCATTTCCTCTAATGCTAAAAGTTCTGGATGCCTGGGAAATTAAAGCATTGAGAGCTACAGTAGAAATAAACAAAAATCCAAGTAACTATACTGGCTCCATTCCTGTTAGCAAACGAATTCAATCACCCACACGCTATTTTTCCTTTTCTTAAAGAACTGTTAACAGCAATGTTTAAGATCAGGTTTTTCAGTTATATAATATGAAAGTCTGCCAGAATTATTACATAAAAAAAATGTTTTAAATCTGACAAAGAAACCAATCAGTCAAGGATCAAAGAGGACATATATAGCTAGTTCATTAACAAAATCATATGCTCTATCTCACATTGTTGATAGGCTATTCGTTGGTTCAATTTTTTGGAGTGATATTTTGCAGCATCTATCAAAAGTTTAAATGAACTTAACTTCTGACCCAATACTTCTACATTTATTTAGGAATCTGTCATATAGTAACACTGCCCTAAATGCTCTAGTATATTTGGATAAAGGTTCATTAGCACTATTTATAACTACAAACACACTGGGAGTAGTTCCTATTTGCAAGGAATCAGCTGGATAAACTGTGGCACATTCAGACTCCAGTTTACTACAGACTGAACATGCATGTTTATCTCTGCTCTCTCCTAAAATGCCCCTGATGGTAAAGGGATAAAAAAAATAAAGAAGTCAGTCACAAAGATAAAGTGAACAGGAGAGATGAGGAGGGCAGATAAGAGATGTGAACGGATCGCTGGAAGCTGGGAAATGAATGAACAGATGGTACAGGGCTTAGCCAGGGGATGCTGAGACCTGAGCCAGCAGGGAGGGAGTATAGTAAGGGTAAGCCAGATGCAGAATCACAGGAGGAGTCAGAGATGGAGGAGCAGAGGACTTCTGAGAGGCAGCAAGTGTGGTTACAAACAGGATGGACAGAAGGTCTCCAAAAGTGCTCCTCCTCCCCACCCACCCCAGAATCAATGTCATCTGCAACAACAGGGAAGGACCTAGAGACTATTATAACTGAAGTAAGTCAGACAAAGACAAATACCGTAAGATATCACTTATATGTGGAATCAGAAATACAAAAATAAAGCTATCTACCAAAGACATAGAGAACAGACTCGTGGCTGTCAGCATGGAGAGGGTTAGGAGAGGGATAGATTGGGAGTTTGAGATTAGCAAATGCAAACTATTTTATAAATAGGACAGACAAACAACAAGATTCTATTGTACAGCACAGGGAACTATACTCAGTATCCTATGACACATCCTAATTGAAAAGAATATGAAAAATAATATATATATATGTGTATGTTATATATATATATATAACTGAATCACTTTGCAATACAGCAGAAATTTTAATATAACATTGTAAATCAACTATATACTTCAATTCCTGGAGTAGGAAATGGCAATCCACTCCAGTATTCTGCCTGGGAAATCCCATGGACAGAGGAGCCTGATGGGCTGCAGTCAAGGAGTCAGATACAACTGAGCAAAGGAGCGTGCACACATATACTTCAATAAAACTTTCTTTAAAAGTTCTCCCCCTCATACCCTGAGAAAATTGGTCTCCCCTTCTCTGGAGGGAAAAAAAGGTGCTTACTCTGGAAATACTGCATGCACCCTATGATACTGGAAACTTCAGATACAGGTGGGAGTGTAGGGAGAAGGTGAAGCCCAATATGACACCAGACAGGTTAAATGAAAACCGTACTGAAAGGTGAAATACTCTGTCCCAAATCCTGGACTTCATTTAGCTCCCAGAACACCACCAGCCAATCTCCTAATATTGGAACAAAAGACTAAGATATATCTTTGGAGAAACTGACCACACAGAGAGCAAAGTTACTAACTTGGGAGATGCAGGAACTATATCCGACAAAACTGCTGGATTCAGAGCCCCTCTTCACAATGTGGCTTGCCAATTCACCAATTCTTCCATCCAATCAGCTTTTAGCACTTCATTCTTAAATGAATAGACAACCACAGATCACAGATAAGGAAAAGCCTCTATTAGTATAAAAAGCTAGGACAGAGGGAATCAGGAGCGGGATGGAGAAATCAACTCAGAGGAAACAAGGGCCACGACAATTGAGGGCATGAAAGAAAAGGCAAGGTCAGAAAAGAATTAAAAAAAAAAACTTTAGTTAATATCTTCAAAACATTAAAGAAAACAGTGTAAAAATGAAGCATGAAATGGTAGGCTATAAAAAGAACCAAAGAAGAACTCTTGGAATTAAAATATGACTCTTGAAATTAAAGATTTTATGGAAGGATTGGAAGATAAAGTTGCAGAAATACCCCCAGAAAGTAGACAAAAACACAAAGATAGAGAATATTAGAGAGAGAGAATAAGAAAATAACATTGGTTCAGAAGATTAAATATTCAAATAATAGGTGTCCCCATAACAGAAGAAACAGGAGGAAATACATGATGAAAGAAACACTATAAAAACATGTCCCACATTTGAGTATCCAACAAAGTTAATGAAAATCCTCACAGCTCCCAATGTCACCCCATTTGCAAAAATCAATTCAACAATATATGAAAGGCAAAATGATTAAGCTTTAAGAATATAATATTTTCATGAGTTGGAGGTAAGGAAAGAATGCTAAAACAGAGCTCAAAGAGCCTTAAGCACGAAGGGAAGACACTGATTCATTTAACTGAATTAAAATTCATAAATCAGAAGATATGATTAAAGAGTTAAAAGACAAGACAGAAAACAGAATATATCTGCAACATGTATAACCCACAAAGGGCTTATATCAAGAATATAAAAGAAATTCCTATTAACCCATATAATTAAAAGGACAATACAATAGAAAACAGACTTGCACAGACAATCCACACAAATAGAAATCCAATGGCCAATGAATACATGAAAAGATGCTCAACATTATCTGCAGTAAAACATACAAATTAAAACAAGAGATAAATGTGAGCCCTAATGTAAGCTATGAACTTTGGTAAATTGTTTCAGTCGTGTTCAACTCTTTGCAATGCTATGGACTATAACCTGCCAAACTCCTCTGTCTTTAGGATTCTCCAGGCATGAATACTGGCTGGAGTGGATTGCCATTTCCTTCTCCAGGGGATCTTCCTGACCCAGTAATCATAATCATAATAACATATCAATACTGGTTCATCAATTGTATTGAATATACCACAGTAATGCAAGATGTTAATAAAAGGGGAAATCATGTGGGGCCAGAGGAAGGGAATATGGAAACTCTATACTTTAAATTTTTATAAACCTAAAATTGCTCTAAGAAAGTCTATTAATTAAACACAAACACACACTCACAATGAGATACCAACATACATGCACCACACTGACAAAAAATTTTTAAAAGACTGGTGATCTCAAGTGTTGGCAAGGATGTAGAGCGATGAGAACTCTCATATACTATTGGTGGAAGTGTAAACAGACACAAATATTTTGGAAAATCACTTGGCATTATCTAATAAAGTTAAAGACAGGATTTCCACATGACCTCTCCTAAGTGTGTATCAACAGAAATGCATATACAAATGTACGAGAGCATGTGTATTACAGTGTTCATGCAGCCATCTTTTGTGAAAACCCCAAACTGGAAAAGTCCAAATGTCTATTAATATCATTAATTCAAACAAAGGAATTCCAAGTTGCAATGAAACATGCACCCATTCAGATGAATCTCAGAAACCTAATAATAAGTCAAAGAAACAAGTCCCCAAATAATATGCACAGTGGTATTTCATCCTCATGAATTTCATAAAATTAAAACTAAATTGTATTATTTAGAGATGTACACAAAATGATAAAACATATAAAGAAAAACAAGGAAGTGAATTCCACAAAACATAAGACAGTGGCTACCTAGTTGGGGGAAGGAAATGTGATCAAAGAGATCCAGCACACAGGAAGTAGGGCTGAAGGAGGAGTATTTTCTAAGATATTTGCAATGTTCTATTTCTTAATCTCTGTGGAGTTAGAAAAGGAAAAAATAAAAAATAGCAAAACACTGAAAATGTAACTAGCCCCTCTGGTTTTGTAACTAACGGTTGTTTGCATTCTCCAGATCAGTCATTTTCATAGCAGCCAAGTTAGAACACCAGTAAACAAAGTTATTGAAATTAAAAGATGCTTGCTCCTTGGAAGGAAAGTTATGACAACCTAGACAGCATATTAAAAAGCAGAGACATTACTTTGTCAACAAAGGTCTGTCTAGTCAAGGCTATGGTTTTTCCAGTGGTCATGTATGGATGTGAGAGTTGGACTATAAAGGAAGCTGAGCGCCAAAGAATTGATGCTTTTGAACTGTGGTGCTGGAGAAGCCTCTTGAGAGTCCCTTGGACTGCAAGGAGATCCAACCAGTCCATCCTAAAGGAGATCAGTCCTGGGCGTTCATTGGAAGGACTGATGTTGAAGCTGAAACTCCAATACTTTGGCCACCTGATGTGAAGAACTGACTCATTTGAAAAGACCCTGATGCTGGAAAAGATTGAGGGTAGAAGGAGAAGGGGATGACAGAGGATGAGATGGTTGGATGGCATCACCGACTCAATGGACATGGGTTTGGGTGGACTCCAGGAGTTGGTGATAGACAGGGAGGCCTGGCGTGCTACGGTTCATGGAGTCAAAAAGAGTTGGACACGACCGAGTGACTGAACTGAAGCACACTTCTAGGGCCAGAAGAGACTGGCTCCCTCAAACACTTTCATAGAACTCTGTGAACTGTTCCACTCTCCGCCTTCATAAAGGGTTCTTAGGAGAGCTCTCTGGTTGAACCAATGTCATAAAGTGGGGGTAGCTGGCAACGATGAGGGGGTACCAATAAGACTGACCGTTAAACTTTTTGTAAAAGCAAAAATGAAATGAAGGAAAACTCTATGGTCTTTGCCCTCCATGTCCTCTGCCTGCCTCTTGTCTGTGGAAAAACTTTTACCAAAGAATACATTTAATCAAAATGAGAAAATGTAGAACAAAGGAAAACAATAAAAGGAGACCAAATAATAATAGTTTAGTCATCAAGCAAAGTCAAGGACCTTTAGTTTCTCCTCAAGGGCTAAAGATAATATTCTGAGCCATATCCTGTGAGCTGTCCAGTAGATACTAAAACCCTCACCATGTGGAAGAATTGAACTGCATGACAACCAGACTGCAGCCATGACACAAGCTGCCACAGTTCTGATAACTGGTCTCAAAGAAATGGAAACAAACCAGCCCTGGGACTGAAGACTAACTTTACCCAAAACAATCAAAATGGCACTGGATTAGACCTCCGATGATCTATTTCAAAATGACTGTCAGAGCTGACGGTGATGTTTCTGCATGTAGCCCTCTCCCTGTGGCTACCACAGCTTTCGCCTACTGGTTGTCAGTGGGGTGGAGGGAACTTCGCCTTTGGACTGAAGTTGGCCTTCCTCCCCAATTGCCAGTATCCAAAATACAGCAAACTCTCCTTTCCACCAACCTGGCCTCTCTACTGGCTCTTGAGCAGTGAGCAGTCAGACCCCATTTTCAGTTCCAAAACGATATGATCAATTCTAAGCAAGAGTTTTCTTAGTGATTTAAGTATTTATTATTCAAGTGGCAAGAAATTTAGGAGCTATCTTTAACCTGATTGGTGGCATTAAGATATTGAGAGAAAAAAATGAATTGGATTAAGGATGGATAAATAAGCAAAAGGAATATTATAAATAAGTAATATAAATAACATAAAATACAAGAGAACATGTACTCTGCATTAGTCCACTTTGATACTCTATCAGAAACTAGGGGTTATACTCAATCCATTATAAAGAAAAAGGTGTTCTGGAGAAAAAAAGTATAAATTACAATTATTCTTTTAAAAAAGAATAAATTACAATTATAATTACAATTATACCACCACTACCAGAGCATTAAAGAATGTTTCTGATTGGTTCTCACCTCTGTAATGACGGTAACTCTCAGAACTAAGAAAATTTAGAGGATCATGTTTTACTTCCCTACTTCCTCACTCAGTGAGAACAGGTCCCTCTCTCAAGAAAGCTGTATTCACAGTGGCATAGTTTAGTGCCAAGCTGCTTCAGTCGTATCCGACTCTGTGCAACCCCATGGACTAGAGCCCACCAGGCTCCTCTGTCCATGGGATTCTCCAAGCAAGAATACTGGAGTGGGTTGTTATGCCCTTCTCCAGGGGATCTTCCTGACCCAGGGATGGAACTCACATCCCTTCTGTCTCCTGCATTGGCAGGTGGGTTCTTTATCACTAGCACCACCTGGGAAGCATAGAGTTGCATAGAGTAAACCACAGAACGCCTCTTTGCCCCACTTATCCACAGTCTCCATGCCACTGGATACAGGAAAATCACACGATGGCCCACCCCTCATTCAGTTTCTCTGGAGTTTGAATTCTAGAAGGGAAGCCAGTTCATCAATGTTAAACTGAATCAAGACACATGTAGAAGACAGAAACCACAGATCAATAGAGTTCTAAGGAGACCCTAGGAGTCACTAGATCAGGCATGCATGATCAACTGGCATCCATGGGCCACATACAGTTTCCCGATATGACCTGTTTGACCCTCGTGCTGATTTTTCAGAAATCAGAACCAGTTTCCAATAGTTAAGAACCAGACATACACAACGATCCAGATTTCTTGCTTTGCTTTAAAAATCTGGAGATTCTAACAACTCTGTGTCCCAAAACTTATGACATGACATGACTGGCCTCTGATGTAGCTCAAGACCCTCATTTTTCAGAGTGGAAATGATGCTCAGAGTGATGCTCAACAAAGGGACTCACAGATATCACACAGTAAGTTAGAACCATCAGTGAGATGAGAACAGAGGTTATCGGGCTCTCGGCTGCATAACTCTGGAGACAACCCCGGAGACACTGGCCAACTTGCCAACACCATCGTCCCTAATGCTCAGACCTAGCTAGTCATACAAGCCACAGAGCAATGTCTTGACAAGGAGCCTGGTCCACCCGCATGGAGCTCAGGGATTCAGAAAGAGCTGAGAAAAGCATGGTTCTAAGTTTACAACTCGTTTCTGCTTTTTGGACAGGAAGTAAACTCCTTTCATGGTTGCAGCTGCATGTCAGGGAGGCTGAGCACCGAATTCCCAGGAGGTTCTGACACTTTGTGAGCTGGGGAGGGAGGGGAACTGAGGGAGAGGAGGCCTGTGTGCCTCTGCCTCCAATCTGCACTTTAGTTAAAGAACATACATACTCTGTCTGTTCAGAATTGATCTGTTTGGCATGTGCCACATTGATAAACATTTTCTCCAGATCTCCTGACTCCTAACCTAGCATACGTCCTATTACATGTTTTGCTATCCTGCATGCAGCTCCTGATTTAAGAATTAGACTGGTATAGACATCAGAAAGAGATAAGAAAACAAAGATGATTTCATTAAGAGAATGTTTCTCTTAAAGAAGACCCTTTCTAATAAGGTGTAAAGTAACTTTTTCCTATTGAGGTCAGAATTATATTTTATGTATGTATGTGAACTATGTAATTATTCCCCCCAAATCGTAAATTTATAAAGGCACAGAGCCTACATAAGATAAAACTAGAAGTACAATTTTCATTTTATCTACTTCTGTACTATTTGAAAATTTAACAGGAAACAAATATTACTATTATACCCAGTAAAAATACAGTAACATTTCTAGTTTGACTGACTGAGATTAATTATATTAGCTATGAGCTCTAATTTATATACCATTAGCTGAAGTATAATTACTGACAAGGGAAGTTGTTCCAGATATATAGTTATGTGAACAAATTAAGTTGCAAAACGTGGTGTACCATCTACCACGTTTTCATCAAATACACATAATACGTAAAATATCTATAAAACATCTGAACATTTTATTTTTAAAGGATAAGATATAAAAAGGAAAGACTAAGGCAAAGATATAAAATAAAATGAGGCAGAATGTTAACACAGATAAAATCAATCCACTTCCTATGAGGGTAGTCACAAAAGTTGGCCTTAAAATTTCTAGACATAGACAATAAAGGAAAACTAGCCTGAAGCTGAAGCCCCAATACTTTGGCTACCTGATGCGAAGAGCTGACTCATTAGAAAAGACCGTGATACTGGGAAAGATTGAAGGCAGGAGGAGAAGGGGACAACAGAGGACGAGGTGGTTGGATGGCATCACCAACTCAATGGACATGAGTTTCAGCAAGCTCCAGGAGATGGTGAAGGACAAGGAAGCCTAGCATGCTGCAGTCCATGGGGTCACAAAGTGTCAGATGCAGCTGAGCAACTGAACAACAGCCAGACACATGATTTGTAATGTCCATAAAGTAATGATAAACCAACTAGACTAAAGCCACACAAGTTTTCCTAACAGTGATGCTTAAAGAGCATTTATTGCATGCCTGGGCATCATTCATTTCATCTTGTCTATGATGACCAAAGGGAGTGCTAAAACTACTAGTGCCATTGTAAAGATGGGGAAATGGAGGCACACAGAAATTAATAAATGACTTATGAAAGGTCACACAGGTGTTTAATCCTGCCTGGAGTTGCTGGCTGCAAAGTCCCCACAAATTCAATTCAGGCTCAAATTCAGACAGAGTGACTTTTAACCATTACAGTATCTCTTTCATCCCTCATAGGAAAAACTGTGTTGTAAGACTAACATTCTCAAAAGCATTTTTTTTTTTGCTTAACATTCTCAAAAGCATTTTTTTTTGCTTATCTTTTTATTATTTATTTGTTTTATTTTTATTTATTTTTTATAATTTTTTAAAATTTTACTTAACAATATTGTATTGGTTTTGCCATACATTGCCATGAATCCCCCACGGGTGTACATGTGTTCCCCATCCTGAACCCCCCTCCCACCTCCCTCCCCATCCCATCTCTCTGGGTCATCCCAGTGCACCAGCCCCGAGCACCCTGTATCATGCATCAGACCAGGACTGGTGATACATTTCACATATGATAATATACATGTTTCAGTGCCATTCTCCCAAATCATCCCACCCTCACCCTCTCCCACAGAGTCCAAAAGACTGTTCTATACATCTGGTAATGAGGGCTCCAGCAAAAGGGATCAGAACCTCATCTCTTGCATTGCAGATGGATTCTTTACCACTGAGCCGTCAAAGAAGCCCCTTGACATTAGCAACATCTTCCTAAAGTGGTAGGTCTTTGACTAGCCTCATTACATACACATAGCCTTGTTTTATTTGAAAAGGACTTTAAAACAAGGTGGTCAAAATGTGCTTTGGCAAAAAAGAAAACTCACAAAATTAATGTAGTGCTGTCTAATCCATAGTTGTTACCCCAGTCTCACTTAGAATTATAAAAAGGTCCCTGTAAAATCGCATTAACCTGTAAAGAACCTCTCTTCCTGGCTCTGTGTCTTCTCTGAGTGGAAGCACAGAGGGATGAAGTAGAGGAAATAGGTGATTTCACACCCAGGACGGTAGAGAAGGGAGCCCTTGAGTACCCAATATGCACCTTGAGTATGTGGATTTCTAGATGTGCATAAAAAAAGAAGAGACCCAAATAGGTGAGTCATGGGCAGTGACCTGGACAATGCCATGGGGCCAGGTGGGTCAGGAGAGGCGGGGGTGTGCAGAGTCATTGGTCAGATGGAGAAGAGACTGGGAGGAAGGGCCTGCAGGGGAGTCTGCAATTGCCCCTCTATGATTTGGACTACTGAGGCCACACTGAGCTGGTGCTCCAGTGATGGACAAGAATGGCAGCCCTCAGAAACGGCTCTGGAGGAAGACAAGCCACACGTCTATAGGCTAGAAAGGGGCAAGGGGAGGTGACAGAAAGCCAAATTCTAAAGTCACTGACTGCTTCTCTTCTGAGAAGTTTGGGAGGAAACCAAGCACAAGAAATGTTGAGATGAAATGAACAGAGATGTCTTATCCAGATGTAATGATTAAGAAGTGGAATCATTCTTGTGCCTCTGGGATATACAATCTGTCCTCAGCTTCACCTCCTTCCAGCTCTACAAGGCCCAAATTTAGTCATCAGATCTTACCACTCTTTCTCATAGCCACACAAAACCAGTACAAGTCCTAACAGCCCAAGTTAAGACCGTTGCAACAGTCTCTCTGACTCTGCTTCAAATCTTGGTCTTCAAACTAGGCAGCCAGAATTATCATGTCAACAGAAAATAAAAAACAAAAAAAGGTTCCTCAGACCAGAAAAAGCTCCCTTAAAAGGTCACTGATAATTGATTAAACCAGTCAATCACTTGTAAAGAAGCCCTTAATTAGGGCCTTTCCTTATCACCTGTGCCCTGCCTCATCACTCTATCTCTAAAAACAAAACAAAACATACTTTGTAACCCACTCTGTCACATATATTATTGTTACCTGAACAAGCCTTATTTTCATAAACGTAGTAATTTTCTCCCTGTAAGGATTTCTTTCAACTCTTTCTGAATTGGTTCCTATGCAATCTTGACTGCCTTTTAAGCTGACGAAGGCACATGCTATGAGCCTTGAAATTCTTTGGAAAATTACAAAATACATGATTTCACAGAGGAGGAGAAAAAGAAGCCTTCCCTTTCATTTGCAATCAACCAAGATGACCAGTCATAACCTTGGTGAGTAAACACACCTAAAAAGGAGATTTCTTCGGGCTAAAAATCCAAATGAGGGAGGAAGATATGCTTGGGCACCAGAGAGCCACCTGCTGAGGCCTAGTCATAGCAGTGCCCTGCTGTGCTTAGTCACTCAGTTGGGTCTGACATTTTGCGACCCCATGGACTGTAGCCCGCCTGGCTCCTCCGTTCATGGGGATTCTTCAGGCAAGAATACTGGAGTGGGTTGTCGTGTCCTCCTCCAGGGGATCTTCCCAACCCAGGGAGACCCTGGTCTCCCACATTGCAGGCAGATTCTTCACCATCTGAGCCATCAGGGAAGCCCATGAATACTGGAGTGGGTAGCCTATCCCTTCACCAGGAGATCTTGCTGACTCAGGAATCAAACCAGGGTCTCTGGCATTGCAGGCAGATTCTCTACCAGCTGAGCTACCAGGGAAGCCCCAGTGACAGCAGTTTCTGTAGTCTAATCTGCTGCCAAGAAGCCCTGTTTCTGCTTAACGGAACAGAGGAACATGTGGCAGCTGGGCCTTCAGCACTGGAACATCTATGGATGCCCTCAACCCGTGCAAAGTGGCAACGTGACAGGGGCAGCACCGAGTCCAAAGTCAGCAGCATGAGGACTCACGTGAAGTCTGCACAGTCAAGGGTAAACAGGAGGTACTGTCAGCCTCTGAATTAAAACAGCTTGACTCTGAGTTTCAAACATTTTTAATTGTACATGTTATACATGCTGAATTGGGGAAAAGAAGAGAAGAGGGCAAAAAGACAATAATAAAAAAACATTTACATCCTGGCAACGAATAAGCACCATTTTTATGTGGAATAAATTCTTTGAATTTTTTTGTATTATATATGTATGTAAATAGGCAGCTGTGCTGTGCTCAGTCGCTCAGTTGTGTCCAGCTCTGCCATCCCATGGACTGTAGCCCTCCAGACTCCTTTGTCCAAGGAATACATATTTTTTAAAAGCAAACCTAGGAATTCATACCCATTATCATGGTTATTATTAAAAACAAAGCCAAAAAAAGTTAGCAAGGATTAGTAAGGATGTGGGGAGAAGGAAATGGCAACCCATTCCAGTATTCTTGCCTGGAGAATCCCAGGGATGGAGGAGCCTGGTGGGCTGCCATCTGTGGGGTCGCAGAGTTGGGCACGACTGAAGCGACTTAGCAGCAGCTGTAAGGATGTGGAGAAGCTGAAACCCTTGTATACTGCCAGTGGGAATGTAAAATAGCACAGCAACTATGGAAAACAGTGTGGCAGTTTCACAACAAGTCAAAAGTAGAATTATCATATGATCCAACAATTCCACTGCTGAGTACACACCTAAAAGAAATGAAAGCAGGAACTTGAACAGGTATTTGTACATCCTTGTTCACAGCAGCATTATTCAGAGTAGCCAAAAGATAAAAAATGTGAATGTGTTAGTCACTCAGTTGTGTCCAACTATTAGAGACCCCATGGACAACAAGCTTCTCTGACCATGGAAATTTCCAGGCAATACTGGATGGGTAACCATTCCCTTCTGAGAATCTGCCCAACCCAGGGACTAAACCTGGGTCTCCCACAATGCAGGCAGATTGTTTACTGTCTGAGCCACCAGGGAAGCCCCAGCCAAAAGATAGCAGCAACCCAAATATCCAGATGAATGGATAAACAAATAACAGAATACTCTTCAGCCTTAAAAAGAAACCTCTGACTCATGGTACATCACTGGTGAACCTTGAAGACATTACATGAAGAGAAATAAGCCTGTCACAAAGGGACAAACAAGGTATGATTGAATTTATGTGAGGTATCTAGAATGGTCAAATTCATAGAGATAAAAGAGAATGGCGGTTGCCAGGAGCTGGAGGAGGGAGAACGGGGAGCTACTGTTTAATGGACATGGGGTTTCAGTTTGAGGTGATAAAAAATGTTCTGGAGACAGATGGTGATAATAGCTGCACAGCAATGTGGATGTACTTTAACATCACAGAACTATACTTTTGTTTATTGAAATATAGTTGATTTACAAAGTTGTGTTACTTTCACATGTACAGCAAAGTGATTCAATTTTATATATATATATATATATATATATATATATGTATATACTTCAGTCTTTAGAACTATACTCTTTTTTTAATATATTTATTTTTAACTGGAAGATAACTGCTTTACAATATTGAGTTGGTTTCTGCCATACATCAACATAAATCAGCCACAGAACTATACTCTTAAAAATGGCTGAAATGGTAAATTTTACCTATTTTTTACCAAAAAAAAAAAAGATCATCCTATCTGTAATTTGCTCTTTTCACTTCATTTGATACCATGAATGTTAATAAAGGTACTCTGTCTGAGTATTCAGACATGATTGCAAAGTATTTGACTGTATAAAAGTACCATAATGGTTTCACCAGTTCTGTACATTGGAAATTTATTAGGTTGCCTCTGATTTTTCTCTTCCCAAAATATGTTGAATGATTCAGTCATGAGACATATCAGGTCACAGTACATTCCTGACGATCCTTCTTTTTGATTCATTCTGGTCATTCACAAATACACTGTAAATCTTCCACGTCAGTCAGCAAAATTGCCTCACTATTAAGAAATGTTTATTAACTACTTGTCCCTGTAATATATTAATCATTAATAACAAAGATAATGATTAATACTTAATTTAAAATATTTAATAAGTACTTATCTGTTTTTAAACTTACTGGAGGAAAAAGAATTAGAAATGTTACTGACTGAACATGACACCCTGGGCAAGATTCAAAATAGCTCACAAGAGATTGATAGAGGTGCCGATCACTCGGAGGAAAGGTTGGCTGGACGATGGGTCAGCCAGAACAGTGCCCAACGCCTGATCAACCCCACAGAAACCATTTAACCAAGAGTATGGGATAAAATGGGAGTTCTAAAGTAAAATTTTCTGAACAGACCCTATCTTTTGTCAGTTGGCCAAAGAAGAAAGGGGCTTCCCAGGTAGCGCAGTGGTAAAGAATCCATCTACCAGTGCAGGAGATGTAAGAGACATGAGTTTGATCCCCGGGTCGGGAAGATCCCGTGGAGTAGGAAATGGCAACCCACTCCAGTATTCTTGCTGGGAAAATTCCATGGACAGAGGAGCCTGGCAGGCTACAGTCATGGGGCCTCAAAGAGTCAGACACGATTGAGAACAAGGACACAAAGAAGGAAAAGCATAATTGGGGAAAGAGGAGCCAGACTCTAGACTGGTGAAGTTAAACATCCCTCTGGAACACGGAAATGGACAGTCGAGAGGTTCTGTTGGATAAACTGGTCTAGAGGCCAGGAGAAAGATCTGTATCCAGATCAAATGTACACCTGGAAAAATCAGAGCACAGAGTTGATCACTGAGATCTTTGAAAACACGACTTTCCGACTTTTGTGGGCATCACCTGTTAATGTCAGAGTCCATTCAACAGGTCTGGGGGAAGCCTGACCCCTACCTTTCCGACAGGCTAGTGGGTGAAGGCCTATGGTGATGCCCAGACTATAAACTCAGGAACGAGGTGTCTTGAGGGTGGATAGAAAAGGAGAGAAAGAGTAGGACTTCAAGGAATGCTGATATTTAAGAGAAGATTAGGAGAAGAGGAGGCTGCAAGGAAATTGAGAAAGGAATGAGAAATCTAAGAGTCTGGGATTACTGAGGTCAAAGAAGAAAGGAAGAGTATTACAGCCCTGCTGATGAATCAGGCAAAACCTGAAGAAGAAGTACTTAGTCCACTCGGGCTATCACAACAAAACACCAACAGTGAACATTTATTCTCCCACAGTTCTGGAGTCTGCAAGTCCAAGATGAGGGTGCCAGCCTGCTCGGATTCTAGTGAGAGCTCTCTGCCTGGCTCGTAGACAGCCACTTCCTTGCCATGTGGCCTCTCCTTGGTGTGCATATGGACAGAGAGATATTCCTCTCTCTCTACTTCTTGAAGTGAAGTGAAAGTCACTTAGTCATGTCCAACTCTTTGCGACCCCATAGACTATATGGTCCATGGAATTCTCCAGGCCAGAATATTGGAGTGGGCAGCCTTTCCCTTCTCCAGGGGAATCTTCCCAACCCAGGGACTGAACACAGTTCTCCTGCATTGTAGGCAAATTCTTTACTAGCTGAGCCACAAGGGAAGCCCAAGAATATTGGAGTGGGTAGCCTATCCCTTCTCCAGCAAATCGTCCTGACCCAGGAATCAAACCGGGGTCTCCTGCATTACAGATGGATTCTTTATCAGCTCAGCTATCAGGGAAGCCCCTCTTCCTCTTACAAGGACACTCCAATCATGGGGCTCACCCTCATGACCTCACCTAAACCAAGTACCTCACAAAGGCCCTACCTTCTAATACCATCACATTGGAGGTTAGGGCTTCGACGAGTGAATTGCAGGGACGAAGGGAGCGGAGGAGGTACACAAACACTGCACCCCTAACAGTGCTCACTGGACTTAGTCCTCTTGGGCTATCACAACAAAGTACCAACAGTAAACATTTATTCTCCCACAGTTCTGGGGTCTGCAAGTCCAAGATCACAGTGCCAAGCTGGTTGGATTCTAGTGACAGCTCTGCCTGGCTTGCATCCCAGCTCCATGCAGCACCCTCAACATAGAAAAGAAGACAGGAGCTCCTGGGTGGGTACACATGCCAAAAGGCTCTGGAAACAGAAATCCAGGCCACAAACATTCACATCCCTCACACCTGTTAATTTGTTAAAAGGACACTTGCCCTGGGCGCTACAGCCTGAAGAGAACAGAGTCAGAGGGCTCAAATCCCTGCCAGCAGCCTATGTTTTCTCTCTCTAAAACTACCAATTTCGCCTCACTTTTGCAGGCCCAGCAGAAGTTCCGGTTGTGAAAACTGAAGACAAGTGCAATCGCAAATGCTTCTTGTCCCCATATTACCACAAGAAGCTCAAAGAAGAGGCACATGGGTTCCCAGGTCCAAGCTCCCAGGTTTGTTATTGGTCACTCTGCAGAAAGCCCTAAGAGCCTTGCTCCCCTGGAATGGCTTCCTGGGGAGTTCTGGGCTCAGCTCATGGTTCTCTGGTCCCAGCCCTGGGATCCACTGACGAGGGCAGTCATAAACTGCATTCAGCCATTATGAGTTAACCCTGGAAAGTCATCACGGTCAATATGAGAGATGGGATCTCCCACAGGGGTTTACTCTCAATTAAAATTAAAGTCAAATAAACCAGGAGCTGCCTTGTACAGTCAATAATATTTTATATTGAAGTTATTAGGAAAATTAAGACAAGAGACCAAGCAGAATGCCAAAAAGAAGCTATCTCAACCTCCATTCCAACAATTCCAATAATCTTATTTATGTTTCCATTTATTTATTTATCCATTTATCCAGAAATATCAGTTATGTGAAAAAGACCTAAAAGCTAACAACACCAAAATCTATGCAATTTATTCATAGAAACACATCAATCTGTCTGATTAATTTACTCTAGAGATAATTCTAACTGGTCTAGTTATTTTTTTTTTCAAGACAGCAACAAATTAGAATGTAAACTCCAGGGCAGGGAGTTTTGGGGGTTTGTTCACTGAGGTATCCCTAACACTGAGAACAGAACTCAATTATCTAATGGATGGTGAGAAAGTGAACCTTTACATAATCTCCTCAATTTTATAGCCCAGACTCACCATATTATGTCACCACTCAGCTACTTCATATACTTGAGCCCCCAAAGACCTCTGATTTCGCAGACACTGGTTTCAGTGCCATGAGAGAACATGGGCTTATGAATGGACATTCTAAATATTAATAACTAATACAAATTCTAGTAGGACTAAAGGGCTTCCCTGGTAGCTCAGAGGGTAAAGCCTCTGTCTGCAATGCAGGAGACCCAGGTTCAATTCCTGGGTTTGGAAGATCCCCTAGAGAAGGAAATGGCAACCCACTCCAGTACCCTTGCCTGGAAAATCCCATGGACAGAGAAGCCTGGTAGGCTACAGTCCATGGGGTTGCAAAGAGTCGGACACGACTAAGCAATTTCACTTCACTAGTAGGAATAAAAATATTCCCTCTGTGATCTTGCTTCCATTGGTGATCTGCTTAGCAGCTTATTTTTCCCAGAAAAATAAATGTCTACCTTGTTTCTTTTGAGATTATAAACTCCTTCACACTAGTTATCGGGGTAAATTGGTTGAATTGAACTGGAAAGGGAAATTGTATCTTGGTCTTCAACATTTTAAGGCTCTCCAAACTGAAATCCACCTGGAAAGAAACAGAGTCTCACAAAAACTGATAAACAGAAGCCTCAATTAAAGAATCAAGAGATGAGAACGGGGAGCATTTAAGCCCTGTGATGATAACAGAATCCAACAGGAAGAAGAAACACTTCTCTTCTTTCCCAGCAACAGCTCAGCCAACTAAAAACCATGGACTGTGTGTTTACTCTAGCCCTCTCAACTTCATTTTCCCCTCCCCTGGCTGTGTAGAGACTTACATGTGGCTCACCATGATTGCAGACCCCAAAGTGCAATTCTCTACTGATCCTGAATAAACCCATCTTGGTGAGAGAAATATCTGGCAGTTTATTTGTCTTAGGTCAACAGTGTGAGTAATTGTTTTTAATCTCCTCTGATTACCTGGCATATCATAAGAACTAAGTGGCACTGTAATTTCCCATTTGAAACACAGCACTTTTTTGGATTAATATTCTGATCAAATTACATCAGTTTTGTGGCCAATCCGATATTTCCAATAATGGCCAAGAATCTACTAAATCCACGACATGCAAACAGTTCTTGCCAAGGCCTAATTCAAAAAAGATTCAAATGTTTAAGAGTCATTTTTTAAAAATTCAAAATGAAAATAGCTTATTGAATTTTATTGGGAGAATGGGGAGATTAAAAATGTACATTCTCATAACCTAGAACACCAACTTTTTTGAACAGGAGACTCACTACTTCTTTGATCAAGAAGTTCCTGTCTAGGCATCTCTCTAAGAAATAGCCCTGCAAGGACAGTTGGGTAGTTTTCTGGTCTTTCATATTTATATATAACTCTACCATTCATGGGTTTCCTCAATAGCTCAGTGGTTAAAAAAAAAAAATCCGCCTATAGTGCAGGAGATATAGTAGATAGTTTTGATGCTTGGGTCAGGAAGATCCCCTGGAGGAGAAAATGGCAACTCACTCCAGTATTTTTGCCTGAAAAATCCCATAGACAGAGGAGCCTGGAGGGCTACAGTTTAAAGAATCAGACATAACTGAGTAACTAAGCATGAGCTACCATTCACAACGTGGGTTACCAGGCATCACCCATTCTCTACTCAAGGGATTGATTATCATGTTCCTACAATAACAGAAATTATAAGTTGCCCCACAGACCTAAAAACAACTTTCCAAGATAAAGGAAAAATTAAGAAACTCTAGGATATTAAATATATTCATCCACTGCTAATCATATCTTATTTCAGAAACATTAAAACAAGAAGCCAAAACAGTGTACCTTAGAAACCGAGACTAGAATCTTCTGAGCTTCAAGTGACTTGCCCAAAGTCACTCGATGATGTTCCTGCAAGACTAGGGCTAGTGCATCTTCACTGCTTCCACGCGGCAGCAGCTGAGCACCGGTACATACAGGCACTGGAAAAGCAGAAATGAGCAAACGTCCTCCCCACCCCTCACTGTCAGGGGCTCTGCTCTCAACTTGGGCAAGGCAGGACAGAGCAAGGCAGGAAGGCAGGGCAGCACAGATGGCTCTCCTTCCCCAAAAGCACTGGCTCCCAGGACACTCGACTGCAGCTAAACCTGGGAGGATCCTGGTTCCCAGAGCCCAGCACCTCACTAGCCTCACCCAGGTAGGTCCTGGAGAGGACAATGCATTCCTGAGCCCCACCTCTGCCCTCTCGGCAGTTCTCACTGGAGACGGGCATGCCTGGCTCCTTTAGGCGATCTGTCCATGCAGAGAAGGTAGCCAGGGAGCACACCCACCAAACAGCTGTATAGGCCTGGGGCATGGGAGAAGCGGAGGTGGGGTGCGCAAGCAGTAGGCCCTTTATGCCCTTCCGCAAAGTGAATGATTTTAGATGTAATTTTGAAAATAACAATCTGGAAAAAAAGAGACCAAGAGAAGCAAACACAAATTGTGCAATCTGGATACAGAAAGGTTTGGGTTGAAATCCCGGCTCTCCTATTGACTTGCTGGGTAGCCAGGTCTCCCTATCCTACCCACTTCATAGGGCTGTTCCAAACAATGTATCAACTCTCTGCCTCCCCTCTCCACCATCCTGCTCACACTGTGTGGTCAGTCTGTTAGTGGGCTCCTCCAAGTGGTCCCACTCTTTGCTTTTTCCTATTATCACATACCGCATATTAGTGTTTAAAATTACCTGGTGAAACATACAGACAGAGAACACACTTTGTATCATACACACTCCACTCGCAACTATGATTTTTAAGAATCTGTTTAAATACAGCGGCGGTTCCTTCCTCTGACTTTCTGTTGCTACATAGCTCTGTTCATTAATGTACCTTGTAGACAATGGGAAGACTTGGGGAGAAGTATTTTGGGAATTGTTAAAAGAATTACACAGGGTCATAGGAATGAGTCTTTCTACTTTTTCCTCAAAAACGAATAACAACTATTTCATGTTCATACTGCACCAGCAAAAAAAAGAAACAGTATCTCTCACTTCATTTTTCCCATCAGTTTACTCACAGAATGTCTTAAGAGTATAGCAGAGGTCCCAACATGAGAGCCAGAACATGAATAAAAAGCAGATGTGTCTGAAAAATAGGCCTTTAGGGAGCCCATGTGCATGCAGATCAAGAAGTCTCAGGAGGGAATTCCCTGGCAGTCCAGTGGTTAAGATTCTGTGCTTCCAATGCAGGAGACACGAATTCAGTCCCTGGTCTGGGGAACTAAGATCCCTCATGCCATGCAATGTGGCCAAAAATAAGCAAAAACAACAACAAAATAAAATAAACAAACAAGAAGCCTCATGAGCAGTAACTCACATTATGGAGAGGATGAATCAAGATGCATAAGCTCAGTTTCTCTTCCGAACTTTACAACTAATGGGGAGGAATGGATGTGGGCTGAATTTCCTCAATATCCAGTAAAATTTGAGCCATGTAAGCACTCACTATTTTTATGATAAGCACAAAAGGGACCTGGGGGAAAGTATGTTATGTTGTATCAGAAAAAACAGTTCAGATTTTCTGGAAATATTTTATGGTCTTAGGCACTTATTATAAAATAACAGAATGAAAAAACACATAATCCTCAAATAAAGCTACATACAAGTGTGCCATTTTCATCACTCAAAAGCCTTCCATGAGTCAATCAAGTAGCTCATAAAAATTTCAAAGCCTATCACCCAGCTATTCTCCTTCAAAGAAACTATCATAAGGATATAAACCAAAATACTCCTATGGGAAATGTTCACTCCACAACAGTGTTCAGAGCAAGGCAATACGCAGCATTCAAACAAATGATGCCCCACACTCACTGACTCCATTACCTACTAGACCTTTTGACCATGAAGCCTCTGTACAATACAAACTCAGTCTTGACCTCTTCATAAGGCTCAGATGACACAATAGATACAAGAACCTCAGAGACCTTTGTAAACCCCACTACTATTTCAAAGGCATAAATATGCAAAAAGTTTATACTTGGGGAAAGAAAGCAACAGCAGAAATAAAAGCCTCATGTTTTCTAAAAGCACACGATACACCCATGTTTTGCAAACCACCAGAGCGGTAAGCCCTGAACTAGTGAGCTAAAGATGACCTACGACAGGTAACCAAACAATTTTCTGGGCCCCAGAGCCAGCTGCCATTACTCAATCACAAAGGCCAAAACAATGGAAGCCCTGGCTGAAACTGAGCCCACATCTGTTCACCATCCCTACCTTGAGCTGTACTGTTGCAATCTCTGCTTAACTGAAGTCAGAAATAAAACACTTTGTAGGGTGCCTTCAGTTGCTTGGTATATGTTTAATGAATAATACAGAGCATGTGTTTAAGCCTGGAACAAGTGCCTGGAGCATGTAGATGTCAGTAGATAAAAGTTGTTACTCTTATTAATCACTATCAATATTATTATTATTCAATAAATAACTATCATTTGTATAGCTCCTTAAAGTTTATATAAAATGTTGTCCAACAGTGATCCTATAAGAGAAAAAGAGGCTCGAAGAATCTGGTAATTTGTCCAAGTTCACACTGCCACCAAATGCTGAAGTTGGGATTTGACTTCCACCTGAGATGTTTTGCCCCTTGATGAGTCTGGAATCTTATAAGAATGGTCTCAAGACTTCTTTCTATCATGGACATGATTCCCAACATCCAGTCCTTCCTAAATGGCTAACCAAGAACTACAGCAATCCTATTCCCCGTGCCAGGCATGGACTGACTTAAGGATAGGGCAGCGACGAGGAAAAGTCTTTTGGGAGATTCTGAGAAAGGTTTCCACACTACTGAAGAGATAAGAAGACGTGGCTTCCCCCCTTCCCCTGGATGTTTTCTATCTCAATATGAACCTTCAAGCTATATTCTATCTCGGGATCAGGAGCAGAGTCAGGCTGAAATAAAACCAATACAGGGGAGGAACAAAGCCAAAAGAATCACAGAGAAACAAACTCAGAGCCAGACACTCTGCTCCTGACTTTCTACTACACAAAGGAATTCTCTTCCTGACTAGGAAAGCCAGTCTGGGTTAGAGTTCCTGTTCCTTACACCCAAAATACCCTACCGGATACATTATCGACAGGTGCCATTTGGTATCAGATCAAGCTTCTGTATTTTTTTCCCCCTGTATAGTAGCTTCATGTCTTCACATGTGGGGATTTTTAAGCTTAGATCAGATGTAATTTTGATTTCCCGAAATCCTAAATGGGTAGAAGGAAAAAGGAGACAGTGGTATGCACAGCTGTACAAAGGGAACATATACAGCTGGTTCCCACCACATGGCTAACTATAGAAGCAAAGGACACCACGCTGAGTCCCAGTGAAGTTTCCGGCCCCTCTCCCACGATCCCCACCCCCATAAATCACAACAGAGCTCGAGGCCTGATGATCTCAACAGCCTCTCTGTGCCCAGAGAGCATCATACAGCACATGACCAGAAGAAAAGAAAGAGGAAGGAGAAGGAAGAAGAAGAGGTGATTTCATAAGAGCATGTCTTCTTTTCTTTCCAAGGTGATAATGGCAATTTGGCTAAAGCACCCAAAATGGCTTGTGAAATGTGTTTTGTCAATTAACATTTTTACATTGTTTTTTCAAAAATTACAATGCAGAGAACCTACTATATTGCTCAGGGAACTCTACTCAATGCTCTGTAGTGACCTAAATGGGAAGGAAATCCAAAACAGAGTGGATACATGTATACATATAGCTGATTCACTTTGCCGCACAGCAGAAATTGACACAATATTGTAAAGCAACCATACTCCAATAAAAATTAACTGAAAGTAAATAAATAAAACAATGTAATAATATCATGAAATTCAAAAAATTACAGTGCAAAATAGAAGCAATACAACTGTTCTCTGCCAATGTTCTACTGAGACCATTGAAGTGATTTTTATTGCATGTCAGGTATCAGCTACCCTTTTGTACCTTTCCCTAAAACCATAACACACTTGACTTGCAGCTTTCTAAACTCTAGACCAGTCTTCAGAGCTTCTCAGCACCATCCTCCCAGGAGAAGCAGGATTTCCCTCTCCTGTTTGCTTTTATTGACATCCTAATTATAATTGTTATTTTTTTTATTTGAATATTTTCTGTGACAAACATGCAAGAAAGCGCTTCCTCCACGTTTGTTTATTATAAATACATAGAGAGGCATTATGTTCGTTGTTATTATTACCTTCGGTCCTTGCACTGAATTATTTTGTATAAACATTCTATTATTGACTACCTACAACAGCCGTCACATCTATCTAATTTCTTTTGCTCCTCTAGTTTCTACCCTACAGTTGCTCAAAATCAAAACAAGAAAAACTTTGTAAAGCACTATCACTTAAGCAGGAGGGTTTAATAAAAGGCTAACCTGATTGACTGTATTATTCAGTGAACTAATCCTTGAAATGTTTTTAGAATTAATGGCTTTTTTATTCAATAAATCAGAATCCACATAAGGAAAAAAAACATCTATCCAATATCTCTATTGATGTCAGCCTCGACCTTGACCTCATGAGATTTACCTCCAATCCACTTGAGTCATCTCCTCCCAAAGCCACACGTCAACCTATCATCACCAGTACCTACCCTTTTTTGTCCCCTCACTTCTGAAATGCAGGGTTGTTGTGGGAATGAAATACCCCTCTCTAAGCCCAACTTTCTATGCTCCCCAAGACTCTAGCTCCTCTAATCCTATTGCGCCTAGCTTTCAACCTCCTTGAACCCTCCGGCCCCTTGATTCTCCCTTTTCTCCCATGTCATCAGCCCATCCTGCTCTAGATTCCTTCTCCTTAGAGGCTAAAGCTCACAATCTATCATATCCATTGCTCTATTTCTGGCATCCCCAATCCTTCCAAGCCACCAATCTCCCACTCCACATTAGTCCAAACATCCAAACATTTCCACTCCTATAACTGGTAAGGCATGTTTTGCTAGAGGCACTCTCTCAACCTTGCAGATTCATCAGTTCAGTTCAGTTGCTCAGTCGTGTCCGACTCTGTGCAACCCCATAGTCGGCAGCCTACCAGGCTCCCCTGTCCCTGGGATTCTCCAGGCAAGAACAATGGAGTGGGCTGCCATTTCCTTCTCCAGTGCATGAAGGTGAAAAGTGAAAGTGAAGTCGCTCAGCCTTGTCCGACTCTTAGCGACCCCACGGACCACAGCCTACCAGGCTCCTCCATCCATGGGATTTTCCAGGCAAGAGTACTGGAGTGGGTTGATATGGGCTAAGTGCTTGGAATGACTCAACAACAACATGTTACACCCACTCCATATGCACATTGGTTGAAAATCTTAAGCACTCAACACACCTGCCATGTCCAGTGGGAGAGTCCAATGGGGAAGAGCCTTGCATCGGGGCTCTGCCTCTTAGTAGCTGTACAACCTCAGGTAACTTGCTTAACGCTTCTATGCTTTGCCTTATTTGTAAAATTAGGATAATTCCATCTTTAAACTGTTGTTGCAAGAAATTAGCGAGTTAACATATGTAATTTTAACAAAGCTTAGAGAATAAAAATTGTCCAAAATTATTGGTGTCAGTTATTATTTTAGAGCGAATTGGGGCCACTGGATAGGAAGAATGAGAAAAGAAAGACGGGAAATGACAGAAAGAGAAGGGGTGAAAACGCTCCTTCTGCCTTCCCACTCTTTCTAGCTACCTCCAATCATTTTCTTTCTTCATGTTCTCAGCCTCCTAAGAACCTGTCTAGGCTGACTGTCTCCTCACCCCTTTTATCATTCCCATGTCCATGGAATGGAATTTGCCACCTGCCTCCATACACACCATATAAGCTATTTTGGACATTATCACCAATGACTCCTAATTGTCAGTGTAACTGTGCCATTCTCAATTAACTGACCCTCTCTGTATCATCTGACCCTGTTCACTTCTCTCTCATTGTTCAGCTCTTTCTCCCCTGAATTTCCACGACAGGAGTCTCTCCTGTTGAGCTTTCCTCCCCTCAAACCTGTACTTCCTAATTCTCTGGCTAGATCCTTCCTCCTCTGACCACTCATTAGATTTAATTCATTCATTTTGTGCTCAGTCCTGTCCTACTCTTTGTGACCCAATGGACTGTAGCCCACCAGGCTCCTCTGTCCATGGGATTCTCCAGGCAAGAATACTGGAGTGGGTTGTCATTTCCTCCTCCAGGGGATCTTTCCAACCTCGGGAGCAAACCCAAGTCTCCTGCATCTCCTGCACTGCAGGCGGATTCTTTACCACTGAGCCACAGGGAAGCATTTATTCATTGTTTCAACACATGTACTGAACACTTACCAAAGGGCAGGTACCATGCCAGCTGCTGGAACCAGTTAGGCAGGGACAGCTGAAACACAGCTCCAGAGGGCTCTATTCACGGTGAGAAGCACTCAGCACTTGCCCTCACACTTTGTCTAGGGAAAAGATCAGCACATAACTAGATAATCAGAAAACATAAAGAAAGGTACAGGGACCAAGGGAGAATGTGAACACACTGTAGTGACTCTTGAAAGCATAAGTTTTCAATCCATTTCACATTTTGCTCTTCACATACTGCCCAGGAAATTACATCCCATCATGGGATTTTAACTGAACCTACTCGATGCCCAAATTTTGCATTATTTGCACAGAATATTATATTGCCTACCAAACTTCTCTACCACATGTCCTAGAGGGCACCAAGCACCAAAAATATAAATATAAGCAAAGCAGAAGTCTTACCCTGAGGCATTAATCTTATTTCCCATCCATATCACATCAGCACACTCCCTGATTTGTCATCCTCTTGGGCTTTCTAGAAGCCCGATTGTTATCTGTTAAACACAAGCTGATTTTATCAGCAAACCCCTAGTCCTACTCAACTCCCCTGTTTAAAAGCTTTCAAGGATTATTCTTAGGAGCCAAAGCAAAACTGAAATTCCTTCTACCTTAGTGTCCCGAAATGACCTAGCTCCTGCCTGCTCTTCTGGCCTATGTAGTCATATATAATACACCCTACACGTCAGCCACGCCAAACCACCCTGAAGAGCCAGGCAGTTCTTTCCATCTAGTGTCCTTTCCACCTCATTGCCTTTGTACCTACTGTTCCTGTTGCCTAGAACTACCCTTCTTCGGGCTGCTCACCTCATGAATTTCTACAATTGTTTGACCACTGTAGGCAGAGTTAAGTGCCTCTGTCTCTGACTCCCATGGAAGGTGATCACTTCTGGGACTCATCATAGTGCAATGATTCTTTATCCACACTCATCTCCCTGAGGACAGTGTAAGCCTCTGAGAAAGAATCCTGCCTGTTCTCTGTGGGTCCTCAGCACTGGGGAAAGTGTTTAGCACGTGCTGTGTTCTCAGCCTGGTGAAGAGGTAAACTCATTGAGTTAACATTCCTTAATCACAATACCGGGCTTCCCTGGTGGCTCAGGAGTAAAGAACCCACCTGCCAATGCAGGAGATAAAAGAAAGGTGGGTTCGATCCCTGGGTCAGGAAGATCCGCTGGAGAAGGAAATGGCAACTCATTCCATTGCCTGGGAAATAGCATGGATAAGGAGCCTAGTGGACTACTTAGCAACTAAACCACACCAATAACCACAATATTCTTTATATATCAGGACACTTCTGAGATGCCAATTTGGGGGCATCAAATAACTCTGTGTTATTTGAAATTCTAGCTAGACCTATATTTCTAATAAAATTAAAATAAATGGTTGCCTATATTTTATGTGAATGTGGAAGACAAAGAAGTCAACCTAAAGAAGTAAAAAAGGAATAACCTATATTAGAAGATAATATAAAAAAAGAATATATACATATGTATAACTGAATAAACCTGAAATGAATACAACATTTTAAATCAACTATATTTCAATAAAATTTTTGTGAAAAGAAATGGAAAATGTGTGGGGCTTAATTTTTGATCCAGTGACCAGTCCCTTTATCATTGGAACACCCTACCTATTAAGGAAAATATTTTTGACAGTATTTTGTTTATAAACATTTACTTATTCTTTACCCAGGTACTTTGATTTTTTCTAAGAAGCTTTGTGAGTATTTCTTAATGAAGTTAATACACTGTTGCCTGGTGAGCCTTGTAACTAAAAGTGACAAACAGCTGGCCAGTATGGAGGGCAGGGTTGTGGCAATGAAATGAAATTAAGTTTCAGATCCATGTGGAATGAACCTTACCCCTGGGTTCACTGAGATCACACTCAGAACCTAACAGTCACTAGGTCCATTGCAAAAGAGAGAATGAAGACATGGGGAAATGTCTGCATTTTAAAAGTCAAGAAACCACAATACTTAAATCATTTTATGCTGAAAATAATACACTGCCAAAGCCACTGGTTAACTACTCAAGTTTACCTTCTCATTCTGCACCTCAATACACATATAGAAGGAGCCCTGTAGTTTCTGAACAGGATGCAGGAGTTTGAAAAGTGGGAGAACTTCTTTGGGTGGTTTTCACACCCTGTGCTCCGACCCTCCCAGGTTACCTTACACCCCACCTACCCACATACACATTCATGCTCCAACTCTTTTGACAGTTATGCACAACTTATGTGGGGAAATAGTAATTTAAAATATAAAAAGGAAACAGCACTGACCAATGTGTACTGGGTTAATTCAAGTACAGGAGAGGGTACCTGACCTAGCACAGCTACTCCTTAGGACTTAATCTTTATCACCTCTTTATAAATACTCCCGGTGGGTAATTACTTACACACACACATACACACACACGCGCGCGCGCGCATGTGCACGTGCACCAAGTGACTTAAATTGAGTTTCTATGCTGATAACTTCCAATCTATTACATATTTCTTGCCCAGAATATCTAACGGTTCATTTGGCTCTCTATCCCCACAAGCATGAAGGATATAAAGTGAATATGACCCAAGTCTTCTCCATGCTTTTTCAACACAGGCACAGGCACAGGGGGCTTCCCAGGTGGCTGGCTCAGTGGTAAAGAATCCACCTGCCAATGCAGGAGCTGCCGGAGACTTAAGGTTCGATCTCTGGGTCAGAAAGATTCCTTAGAGGGGGAAATGGCAATCCACTCCAGTATTCTTGTCTGGAAAGTTCCATGGACAGAGGAGTCTGGCAGGCTACAGTCTACAGGGTCTCAAAGAGGCTAACATGACTGAGCAACTGAGCATGCATGCCTGCACAGAAGCATCTAGAAAACAACTAGGAGCTACCAGAACTACATAAACCAAATTTGGCAGGGAAAGAAAAGCAGAAACTTAGAAACATGTGGCCTAGGGATTTACAAACTTGTTTTTGCCAAAAACTCCTTTGTTCAAATAAAATCTTACTTGGAAATCCAAAATGTGAAATCAAGAATAACCCACCTGGTCAGGTTGCAGAACAGACGAATGAAAGGACCCTTGGACACACTCTATTGTCCATCCCCATGCCCTGGGACAGTCCCTGAGTCTCCTTGAAACTCCCAGAAATCTGAAAAACCTAGCTAGAAAACTACCGGTCAAGATCCATGATGGTGCTATTTTTAATACAAAAATCAACAGTTGAAGCACAATTCGGGAAGCTAATTGGTAACCATGGGTCAGAGTTTCCATGAGTATTAACAGATACATACTACAATATAGAAAATAAATAACCAAGGACCTACAATATAGCACAGGGAACTATATTCAATATTTTATAATAACCTATAAGGGAAAAGAATCTAAAAAAGAATGTGTATTTATATACATATGTATGTATGTATGTGTGTGTGTATATATATATATATATATATATATATATATATATATCTCAAACAGAATCACTTTGCTGGTTCAGCAACACAACACAGTAAATCAACTATACTTAAATTAAAAAACAAAAATTTAAATAAATAATTAAGTAAAAGAACAAATGTCATTAAATCTAAAGTCAATTCTAAGTAGTGAGCCAGATCGGCCTTTTACAGGTCCTACATCAACCACTTTAGCACATTTTCTCAGAGACAGTAAAGTGCAATGACAAGGAAAAAACTAAAATCAGTCATATTTTGTCTAAGTCACACAAGGCCAGGTTTAAACTGCTATCTTTCTTATATAAAGTCCTATATTTTCAAAATCAGTTTGGTACAATTAAATGCAAACTATCCAGAGGCAAATCTGAGCATTAGGATTAACAACTCAATCAACTTAAAGAAACACATAATAAACAAGAATACATCTGTAAGTCATTACAGAGGAAACACACTGTTGGAGAGGAAAACCCCTACTTGCTCTCCTCAAGAAATAGACCTTTATGACATTACAGTTACCAAAAACATGACATAAGAGAAGCAGTCAATTGGTTTAGCCCTGAGCTGGGAGGTCCTCTGGAGAAGGGAATGAATGGCTATCCATCCCAGTATTCGTGCCTGGAGAATTCCAGGGACGGAGTAGCCTGGCGGGCTACAGTCCATGGGGTCACAAAGAGTAAAACACAACTGAGTGACTAACACTCACTAACACTTAGAGAACTGAAATTGCTATTTCAATAAATACAACTGTTTCTGGTAGATGAATATGAGTCCACTTCTATGGAAAGTATTTCATCAAAAAAAGAGAATTATAGAATAAGCAATTATGGCCTTAATGTGTAATATGTTAAGCCACAACATGGTGAATTGTGCTCAAAATATTTTGAAAAATTATAAAGTCTACAAGTGTTTATTTATGGGTAGAGTTAAGATTTTATGTTGCTACTTTGTTTACATGTATATCCAGGAAGCCAAAAGACAGTTTGGGAAAAACGGGTTGTGATTTTTATGGTGATTTAGTAGATTGAAAATTAGGTTCCGGCCTCCTCTGCAATCATAAGGGACTAATATGACATCCATAAGAGAAACTCATAAACATGGAATTTCCCTCCAGAGCCAAAGAGATGAGCTATTTTCAAGATACACCAGGGTACCCTAAGAAGTTGGAACATTATAAACACTCATAATTGAAGCAATCAGAAGTCAGTAAAAGCAGGGAGTCAAAAAGTTGATATATCATGTTTCAAACATATTTCAATTTTAGTCACATAAATAAAGGGAAAATCATTCACTAATTGTTGCATGTCCCCTGATGATTTCATTTCTTTTTTTTTTTTATTAAACATTTTTTTTATTAGTTTTGCCAAACAATGACATGATATCACCATGGGTTTACATATGCTCCCCCTCCAGAACACCCCTCCCTCCTCCCTCCCCCAGGGGAATCTCGTTGCACCAGTCCCAAGCATCAATCCTGGGCCGGCTATTGCTTAGACATATGATAATTAACATGTTTCAATGTCATTCTCCCATATCATCCCACCCTTTCCCTCATCCACAGAGGCCCTGAGTCTATTCTATACATCTGCGTTCCTTTTGCTGTCTCGCATGCTGGGTTCTCGTTACCGTCTTTCTAAATTCCATATATATGCTTTAATATACTGTATTGTTGTTTTTGCTTCTGGCTTACTTCACTCTGGATAATGGGCTCCAGTTTCGTCCATCTGAGTAGAACTGATTCAAATGAATTTTTTTTTAATGCTGAGTAATATTCCATTGTGTATATGTACCACAGCTTTCTTATCCATTCGTCAGTTGATGGGCATCTAGGTTGGTTCCATGTCCTGGCTATTGTAAACAATGCAGCGATGAACATTGGGGTACACGTGTCTCTTTCAATTCTGGTTTCCTCGGTGTATATGCCCAACAGTGGGATTGCTGGGTCATATGGCAGGACTATTTGCAGTTTTTTAAGGAATCTCCACACTGTTTTCCATAGAGGCTGTACTAGTTTGCAATCCCACCAACAGTGTAAGAGAGTTCCCTTTTCTCCACATCCTCTCCAGCATTTATTACTTGTGGATTTTTGGATTGCAGCCATTCTGAGTGGTGTAAAGTGATATCTCATTGTGGTTTAAGACAGTATGGTACTGGCACAAAGACAGAAATATAGATCAATGGAACAGAATAGAAAGCTCAGAGATAAATCCACGCATCTATGGACACCTTATCTTTGACAAAGGAGGCAAGAATATACAATGGAGAAAAGACAACCTCTTTAACAAGTGGTGCTGGGAAAACTGGATAGCCACTTGTAAAAGAATGAAACTAGAACACTTTCTAACACCATACACAAAGATAAATTCAAAGTGGATCAAAGATCTAAGCATAAGAGCAGAAACTATAAAACTCCTAGAGGATAACATTGGGAAAACACTCTCTGACATCAACCAAAGCAGGATCCTACATGACCCACCTCCCAGAATATTGGAAATAAAAGCATGAATAAACAAATGGGACCTAACTAAAATTAAAAGCTTCTGCACTGCAAAGGAAAGTATAAGCAAGGTGAAAAGACAGCCTTCAGAATGGGAGAAAATAATAGCCAATGAAGCAACGGACAAACAATTAATCTCAAAAATATACAAGCAACTCCTGCAGCTCCATTCTAGGAAAATAAACAACCCAATCAAAAAGTGGGCCAAAGAATTGAACAGACGTTTCTCCAAAGAAGACATAAAAATGGCTAACAAACACATGAAAAGATGCTCAACATCACTCATTATCAGAGAAATGCAAATCAAAACCACAATGAGATATCACTTTACACCACTCAGAATGATGATTTCATTTCTGTGTTGCCTTTCTTGGTTAAACCATGGCCAGATTTCCACCTTACATTTCTTAAATGCATTTGTACCTTAAAGGCACTTGTGAAAAAACCTGAGGGTAAAATCGCCCTAGTTTTTTTTTTTTTTACTATAGATTTCTAATATTTTATAAAAGCAAATTATTCCATACCTGGGGAGCAGTAGTTTGTTGCTTTTTAAAAAATTTAGCCTCCTAAAGTATATAATTCTGATGTTGTAAAACCAACACCATTAATTCCAGAATCCAGCCATCACCCCAAAAAGAAATCTTGTACCCATTACCATTCATGCTCAATTCCCCCTACCCTATACCCTGGCAACCACAAATGTACACTTCATCTCTGTATGTTTATCTACTGTGGCTATCTCACATAAGCGGAATCACAGTTTGCGATCTTTTGTGTCTGCTTTCTTTCACTCATTATAATGTGTTCATGGTTCATCCAGGTTGTAGCCGTTTATATTGTTTTTTAATATGGCTTATTTTTACAAATCTCTGTGGCAATCAAGTTTTCACAGAAATAGCATTCCTTTTTGGCACTCCCATTATATCAGTTTATTTAATATTTAATTAAATCACAAAATTACAGTAGTGAGTATTATCAAAATAAACAAGCCTGTGACCAAACACCACTGTAAGCCTGACCCTGAGCTGATAAAAGCAAAGTACACCAGTTTATTATGATGACAGTTATTTGCCACAGTGGCCTCTGCATTCTGAGCAACAACAGGTTCCTTTTTCAGGGGGAAAGGAGAGCACTAGTTAACCCCAGCAGATGCATTAGTGTTGATCGGTACTCCATTACCTAGGATGAAGCGGTGTGTATGCAGAGGTGTAGAGATGATCTGTGTCTATTAGACAACACAGCATAACTTCAACTATCCCAAAAGGAAGTTTTCCATAAGTCTAAGTCTTCAAAAGAAGCAAAGATGGGCTCCCATAGAGATAGGTATACCCCGCTGCCTCAAGAAGAACTTTACCATCTTACTTATCTTTTAAGGATCAGCTCAAACATGTCCTCCTCCTAAGTCTCGACTCCCCATAGTGCCTACCTGCTCTCTCTCCTTCCTTTTAATTTCTAAAGTAGTTATCTATCTTTTATGGTCGTTATAACTGGTATTCTATAGCTAGTTGTTGTTGTTTTATTCACTAAGTTGTCTGATTCTTTTGCGACTCCATGGGCTGTAGCCCGCTAGGCTCCTCTGTCTATGGGACTTCCCAGGCAAGAATCCTGGAGTAGGTTGCCATGCATTCCTCCAGGGACCTTCCTGACCCAGGGATCAAACCTGCATTGGCAGGTCTCCTGCACTGGCAGGATTCTTTACCACCGAGGCATCAGGAAAGCCATACAGCTAGCTACACAATGTCTTTTCTTCCATATGAGACCATAGACTGCTTCAGAGGCAAGTAGTATGTTTTTATACCCGCTACAGCCACCGGCACAGGGAAGGAGGGATGCAGGACACAATCTTTGCACAAACCTGTAATAAGATGTTCAATAAATATTTGTAAAGTAAATAATGAATGAGTACATTGATTAAATAATTAATTAAAGGTATGTAACTTCTTACCTGGCTACAGAGCAACACATCTCTTTCTTTAATGTGCAGTAAGTGGGGGTGGGGTGGGGGCAAGGTAAGAATCTGATGGGGGCAGAGTGGTAGGCAAAGGAAGAAAATCAACTGCCCCTGGGTACCTAGCAGCTGTCAGGCGTCGTGACTCTCCTCCAAGTGTTTAACAGAGATCACTTTCAAATAGGATATTGTTAGATAATGATATTTTCTGATGTCCTTTGATGCAAAACAACTTAAAAACAGAGACAAAAATCTTCGTATACTCAAAACCTCTCAATGTCTTCAAGTGTGGATTTCGTTTTTCTCAATTAAATTATCATACAACTTGAATGGGTTTTTAGATATCGTAGAAAGGGACTCAGAAGAACATCGCTTCCAAATTGGCGATTTTTAAAAGCAAAGCCATTGGTTAGGTAAGGAATGCATAAACAACCCTCAAAGCTGTAGTGAATACTTTTTTTTGGCTGTATATGACTGAAAAAATGCCAACTTCATTTTGATAAGCCTTTGTTAAAAACAATAAACATGCCTGAGCTTGCAAACCATGCCATTCTGAAGAAAAAGCAATTGAGAAGATCAGAAAATGATTAAAATGGTAATGTCTGATTAAAAAGAAAAACCTCTGTGGTAACAGATTTGGCAATAAGTCACAACACTATGCTGCCTATTAACATGGAGGGGAGCAGAGGACAGAATGCAAACTGAGACAAAATCAAAGCACAACACTTCTCTTCATAAACAAATAAGAAGCTCCATCTTAAAACAAATACAATTATAGTCCACAACACTGACATCAGGGCACCAACATCACTGAGAAAACTAATCCTCTCATGCTTTATTGAGTTTAATGTCACCACAGTGATGTCCTTGCACTAAAGGAAATATCATTTCAGGGACTCTAAATGAATACACATAAAGTAACCAAGTGTGGGAATTTCTATTCAGGTAGAGTTCACGTACATCAGTTCATAAAAGTCAAAGTAACTCTATCTGAATTTGTTCCTGTATTTATTTTCACACTGATTATAAAATCAGCAGATTTATGGGATTGGAAGGAAGATAATTTGAAATATTTGTGTTTATTTTCCTACTTTTAGGGCTTCCCTGGTGGTTCAGTGGTAGAGGAGAGACGAATTCGATCCCTGGGTTGGGAAGATTCCCTAGAAAAGGAAATGGCAACCCACTCCAGTATTCTTGCCTGGGAAATACCTTCCTATTTTAGGCAAAACTGAAATTCTCTTCCATCTGCCAAACAATCCTGGAAAAATTCTAATAAATAAATTGTAACCTGAGGTTCACAAGACCAAAGTTCTTTGTTTTATTCACTGATATATCTTGAGTGACCAGAACATCACTGGGCACATAGTAGGCATTCAATAAATACCTATTAAAGTAAACTGAAAAATACAAAAAATGTGTAGTGTAATGCGAAAATGCTAAATGTGTGTGTGCAGTCCCTAAGTCATGTTGACTTTTTGTGACTCCAAGGACTGTAGCCCACCAGGCTCCTCTAGCCGTGAGATTTTCCAGGCAAGAATACTGGAGTGGGTTGCCATTTCCTCTGCCAGGATCCTCCCAATCCAGGAATCAACCCAAGTCTCCTGCACTGGCAGGCAGATTCTTTACCACTAAGCCATCTGGGGAGCCCAAAATGCTAAATAAGTCTCTTTAAAATTCCTTTCTCTGAGCACTGTTACAGGTCATCATGTTAATCACAACACACAAATTGTCCTCATATAAGCCACTTTTCCCAATCCAGCTCCAAAGTCACAAATCACACTCTGAATTCTAACCAATGATCAGCACAGGAATGTAAGAATCCAAAGAGACACCAAAGATAGATGAGGATAAATTTTATCCATCTATGGTTTTGATTGCTTTTCTTCTCCTGGCAGTTCACTTGAAACGTATCTGCATATTCATCTTCATATTATTATTTAAATACATGCATTTAAGATGTATTACTTAAAACTAAGGGTTTGTATTTTTAAACATTATACTAAAAGGTGGTTTGACTTAATCAACCTCTCAACTATTTCAGAATCCCAGTTTAGAAAGAAAAAGATAGACAGGAAAATAATAACAGGAAAATGACATGATGAGATGACTCTGATCATCAATTTTGTTCTAAATGCCTGAGAGTAATATGGTTTGAAAACTGAACTGAGTTGGGAGGAGACGGCCTGGATTCTGGTACTGCTTCAGTCACCGATGAACTTAACCAATCCTTGCTAACAGGAAACTGAGTTTTCCAGGCTGTCTAGTGAAGAGTCTGACCAGACCATCTCTAAAAACCTGAACAATTTCCAAGATCCTGTGATTGTTAAGTGACCAAATCCAGTCACTTAATTACTACTCCTGGAAGGGTCAGACACCATTTGCTTAGTTTGACATGAGGTTTTGGGCAGAGGCAGTTAATGATTTTAAAAGCTAGTGATCTCTCAAACACCTGATCAGTGTGTTTCTAAATATGGAGGGTCTGAAGACATTGCTTCTGGGTAAAGCTGACTGCAGCCACCAAAGTGCCCAGCTCTCAGCAAAAAAAAAAAAAAAAAAAAAAGGTAAGTTAAACTAACTAGAGTCCCTCCAGAATGGAAGGATTGAACCAGTGCCCTAGCAGGTTCCAACTGACTCAATACAAAAAAAAAAAAGAAAGAAAGAAAATTACAAGAGATTCAGAATGAATGCTGAGTTGTGAAAGCCAAAGGCTAACCAAATAGTCTCATGAATTACTGGAACCCTGCTCTCAAATTTTGCTTCAAGCACTTTTCCCTGAGTCTGTATTACAGGTATCACTGATTTTCTTTGAGGACAAGAAGCAACCAAGAAATTAAGTTAATGGAAATTAAGTAAACATTATCACCTGAGAGAAAGGGAAGATTCGAAATAAATAAGAGACGTTAGGTACAGAATCCAGAAGGAATCTTGGGCGATCTCTCCTGCACGAGAAGTCGGCATTTGGAAACCACAGGAGGTGGGGATCAAAGCCCCTCCCTGTCCAGCCACCTGCCCAGAAACTGCCCGAGCACCGGCCCAGCACCGCCGGGGCGGGTGGGCATGTGTCTTTTCCCAACACAACAGGCGCTCCGAGGAACCAAGCTATGGTGGCGGGCTCCCGGTGCGTCGCCAGGCAGCCAAGGGAGCGCCCTCTGCCACCTCCACCCAGCCCAGCCCTAGAGCCTGCCGGCCGGCCGCGAAGGATGCCCGGGTCACCTGAGCCACCGCGTCCTGAGAGCAGACAGAGATGTGCCAGTGGGCTCGCGGGCGGGCGCGCTGGGGATCCTGGTGCCAGAGCGATCGGCGGGAGACTGCGCCCCGGCAGCCGGGCGGGCCAGCCTCCAGCCCTCCGCAGCCCGCCCAGTAAGTGCAGATCCCCCTCTGCTCTCGGCCGCTCCGCTTGCTCACCTCGCATGGACCGCTGCAGCCCGGGCGGTGGCGCGCGGACATGCCCCCGGGGTGCACCCACCGTGCCGCGTCCCCGCGCGGTGGCCCCTTCCCGGGCCCCAGGCGCCGAGGTCCGCGCTCCCGAGGGGCGGGGAGCGGACGGGGCAGAGGCGCCGGCGGGGCTGGGGTGGGGGCCCCACGGGCAGCGCGGGAGGCGGAGAGCGTGGCGGGGAAAATCCCAGCGCTCAGCGTCCGAAATGCGCCAGGGAGTTCAACGCCCCCAGCTCCGCCGCGGACTCTGGCCGGCGGGTGAATGGGATTTATCCCGGGATCCGCTCTACGGGCCGCGGCTTGGCGAGGGGTGAGGGGCCGCCTCGCGGTTATGTAATGGACCTGCCCGCTGTGACCCGAGCCACCTCGCTCCGGACTGCCCGACCCTCCCCGGGAACGGCGGTGCGTTGCCCCTGACCTAGTAGGCAGGCAGAGGGGGCTCGGTCGTCTCAAAAAGAACTTTCCCCTGTAGGGTCAAAGAGCAAGCTCTGCTTCAGGAATCCCAGGACTCCCTGAGGTGTACGCGGCAGGCATCTCTGCTCGTGCAGCCCGCCCATTTCACAGCACAGAAAACTGAGGCTCCGACGTGTTTAAAGCGCTGTTTCTTCGAGTTGGAGAACCTAGATTCAACTCTTCCGAAAAGCCGTGACCGTAGGCAAGTTACTTAAATCTCCGAGCTCAGTGTCTCCACCTGTAAAACGACGATAATAGTGTCCACTTCCTGTGCTTGATGACAGGACAAAATGAATGAGGCGCAGGAGCCCAGTATGTAACACACCCCGGTAAAAACTACTGCTGTTGCTCGTGCTAAGGTTCACCCCCTCCGCCAACGTCGCCCTAAAGTCAGCTGTCTCACGGGCCTGACTAAGGAGCTGCCCCAGGGACCTTCCTGTAAATTCCACTTCTTGTCAGGAGCGAAGTCTCTGAACTGAGAAGGTCCGATTCCAACTTCTTGGGGTCTACATGCTTGCTATGAAGACCTACAAGAACTTTTAGAACTAACACCCAAAAGAGATATCCTTTTCATTATAGGGGACTTGAATGCAAAAGTAGAAAGTCAGGAAACACCTGGACTAACCAGCAAATTTGGCCTTTGAGTACAGAATGAAGCAGGGCAAAGGCTAATAGAGTTTCACCAAGAGCACTGGTCATAGCAAACACCCTCTTCCAACAACACAAGAGAAGCCTCTACACATGGACGTCACCAGATGGTCAGCACCGAAATCAGATTGATTATATTCTTTGCAGCCAAAGATGGAGAAGCTCTAGACAGTCAGCAAAAACAAGACCTGGAGCTGACTGTGGCTCAGATCATGAACTCTTTATTGCCAAATTCAGACTTAAGTTGAAGAAAGTATGGAAAACCACTAGACTATTCAGGTATGACCTAAATCAAATCCCTTATGATTACACAGTGGAAGTGAGAGATAAATTTAAGGGACTAGATCTGATAGACACAGTGCCCGATGAACTAGGGACAGAGGTCCTGACATTGTACAGGAGACAGGGATCAAGACCATCCCCATAGAAAAGAAATTCAAAAAAGCAAAATGGCTGTCTGAGGAGGCCTTACAAATAGCTGTGAAAAGACTGGAAGTGAAAAGGAAAGATGTCCCCGTTTGAATGCAGAGTTCCAAAGAATAGCAAGGAGAGATAAAGCCTTCCTCAGCAATCAATGCAAAGAAAAAGAGGAAACAACAGAATGGGGAAAGACTAGAAGTCTCTTCAAGAAAATCAGAGATACCAAGGGAACATTTCATGCAAAGATGGGCTTGATAAAGGACAGAAACGATATGGACCTAACAGAAGCAGAAGATATTAAGAGGTGGCAAGAATACACAGAAGAACTGTACAAAAAAAGATCTTCATGACCCAAATAATCAGGATGGTGTGATCACTCACCTAGAGCCAGACATCCTGGGATGTGAAGTCAAGTGGGCCTTAGAAAGCATCACTACAAACAAAGCTAGCAGAGGTGATGGAATTCCAGTTGAGCTATTTCAAATTCTGAAAGATGATGCTGTGAAAGTGCTGCACTCAATATGCCAGCAAATTTGGAAAACTCAGCAGTGGCCACAGGACTGGAAAATGTCAGTTTTCATTCCAACCCCGAAGAAAGGCAATGCCAAAGAATGCTCACACTACCGCACAATTGCACTCATCTCACATGCTGGTAAAGTAATGCTCAAAATTCTCCAAGCCAGGCTTCAGCAATACGTGAACTGTGAACTTCCAGATGTTCAAGCTGGTTTTAGAAAAGGCAGAGGAACCAAAGATCAAATTGCTAACATCCGCTGGATCATCGAAAAAGCAAGAGAGTTCCAGAAAAAAAATCTATTTCTGCTTTGTTGACTATGCCAAAGCCTTTGACTGTGTGGATCACAATAAACTGTGGGAAATTCTGAAAGAGATGGGAATACCAGACCACCTGACCTGTCTCTTGAGAAACCTGTATGCAGGTCAGGAAGCAACAGTTAGAACTGGACATGGAACAACAGACTGGTTCCAAATAGGAAAAGGAGTACGTCAAGGCTGCATATTGTCACCCTGCTTATTTAACTCACATGCAGAATACATCATGAGAAACGCTGGGCTGGAAGAAGCCCAAGCTGGACTCAAGATTGCTGGGAGAAATATCAATAACCTCAGATATGCAGATGACACCACCCTTATGGCAGAAAGTGAAGAGGAACTAAAAAGCCTCTTGATGAAAGTGAAAGAGGAGAGTGAAAAAGTTGGCTTAAAGCTCAACATTCAGAAAACTAAGATCATGGCATCTGGTCCCATCACTTCATGGCAAATAGATGGGGAAACCGTGTCAGACTTTATTTTTCTGAGCTCCAAAATCACTGTGGATGGTGATTGCAGCCATGAAATTGAGACACTTACTCCTTGGAAGGAAAGTTATGACCAACCTAGACAGCATATTAAAAAGCAGAGACATTACTTTGCCAACAAAGGTCCGTCTAGTCAAGGCTATGGTTTTTCCAGTGGTCATGTATGGATGTGAGAGTTGGACTGTGAAGAAAGCTGAGTGCTGAAGAATTGATGCTTTTGAATTGTGGTGTTGGAGAAGGCTCTTGAGAGTCCCTTGGACTGCAAGGAGATCCAACCAATCCATCCTAAAGGAGATCAGTTCTGGGTGTTCATTGGAAGGACTGATGTTGAAGCTGAAACTCCAATACTTTGGCCACCTGATGCAAAGAGCTGACTCATTGGAAAAGACCCTGATGCTGGAAAGGATTGGGGGCAGGACAAGGGGACGACAGAGGATGAGATGGCTGGACGGCATCACCGACTCGATGGACATGAGTTTGAATAAACTCCGGGAGTTGATGATAGACAGGGAGGCCTGGTGTTGCGAAATTCATGGGGTCGCAAAGAGTTGGACATGACTGAGCGACTGAACTGAACATGCTTGCTACTCCATAGCCTCCACGTCATCTGGGACCTTACTAGAAATGCAGAATTGCAGGCCCAACCCCAGAAGCACTTATAACAAGAATCCCAAGGTGATTTAGTTGGCAGTACTTCAGTTTCACAATGAGTCCGACTTTTTGGAAAATTTGGGAAGAGGACTAGAGTGTTGGGGTGCAGTGGCCACAGGATACCTTAGGGTGTTTTTAAAAATAGACTGCCAAAGCCCTTCCTCCTTTTACATCTGGCTATTTTGTTTCTTCCCCTCTCCGCAGTTTCCTGCTCTTTATAAATCTGAATGAGCTCCTCTTTTCACTTGTAGAAGAAAGCTCTGAGTTACCTAAAAGTAAAGACTAATGCAGATACCTTTAAGGCACACTGTAGTGGTCCAGTAGTTAAGACTCCCTTTCCAGTACTGGGAGTCGGAGTTCCATTCCACAGGCCCTGCAAAAGAAGCCAACAAAAAAAACGCAGCAGGATTTGCAAATAGGACTTGTGAAAGAATTCATTAGCATTGAATGTGGACTTAAAATGTGGAGGCTGTGGTGAGCCCTGAGCTTTCAACTGTGAAGGTCTTTTGGTTAAAGGCTGGAGTACTTTTTTGGTTCAGAAAAATACTTTTCTTAGTTAAACATTGCTTTGGGTGGCTGAGAAGCCCCATTTTCCACTTCAATAATGTAGGATAACCCATTGTTTTTAAAAGTTTTAAAGAAGAGGAAGAAACCTCACAGGCTTTCCTCCATCTACATCACTCCATCATAGAGGCCCTAGAAAAGCCAAGAGCAGTTCTTTTATTTCTGTCATGAAATGTTGGTTGGTTGGTTGTGTTTGCTTGTTCAGGTTTAGCTCAGCTGATCCTATCTCTGACAGATGATTTTCGTCTTTTGAGAGGTGAGTCATGGTGGATTATTGATGATGGTGCTGATAGAGAAGGTCACTCCCATCTGCCTCCCTCTTTGGAGCTCCCCTCCCACCATGCAAGGCTGGTTCCATGGGGTGGGTGGTGTGGAGGTGGAGTTGGAGTTGGAGAAGATGGAAAGAGGAAAGGAATCTCCTTTCCATGGGGTCAGAGGAGCTGGGAAGGAGGGGGACGAACCCCTCTCCTTGCCTTGGAATCTAACGAGGAAAGACGGGGAAAATGCAGCATTTCTCTTAAAATGTGCTATCCAATAGGATTTTCTGTAATGGTGGAAGTGTTCTGTGTCTGTGCAATCCAAAATGGCTATGAAATGTGGCTTTGTTGTTTAGTTGCTAAGTTTGAGACCCCATGGACTCCACCGGGCTCCTCTGTCTGTGGGATTTCCCAGGTAAGAATACTGGAGTGAGTTGCCATTTTCTTCTCCAGGGGATCTTCCTGGACCAGGGATGGAAACTTTCATTTCCTGCATTGACAGGTGGTTTCTTTACCATTGAGCCACCAGGGAAGCCCTAAATGTAGTTATTCACATTTAAATTTTAATCAAAATGCAAGGTTTTTTGTGTTTGTTTCTTGTTGCTAGTCCGTTGCAGCAATTACATTTCAAGCTCTACACCGGTGTGCACCCACTACCATACTGGACAGCATATCCAACATTCCCTTCATCACAGGAGGTTCTGTTGGACAGCAGTGCCTAGAGGCCAGGATTTTGGTGAGGAGGTAAACCCAGATATTTCACCTTTTCCAAATGCTAGTCAGAATCTCAGCTATCCTCTGGCAAGTGGAGGAACTGATCATCAAACCTCAGCCATTGAGTCCTTGTGAGAGTCAAACTAGAATAATCCATAGAATGTGGTGGTTGCCATGCCCTGCTCACAGTAAACGTGCAACAAGTCTTAACCAGTATGAATAGTTATTCCACAGTTTTAAAAGTTGGGGGGACGTGATACTACAGTTACGTTGTTATTGGTTAAGTAACCTTTTGCTGATGGGATCAGCTACTCTGGTCCCTCAATGGCCATCTGTAGCTGAGCTCCAGCCTCCTCCGCTAGCTTCTTCCTCCCCTTTGTGAGCCGGGCACTGCCTGTGCTGTTGTGGACTGGAGTCACAGCCTACTGGGTCAAATCCCCACCACTCGTGCCCAATAAATAACAAATGTGTGAACGAAAGTCACATTGTACCATGGTTCAGGGGAACCGATTGTCAAATGAGATTCTCAGAAGCGTGACACCTTAGGCTACATCCATTATAGAAGGAATTGTTTGTTCCTGTTGTTTGCTCAAACAAGGATGTGTGGACTCAGCAGAGAGAAACAAGAACATTGGCTCCAGATAAGTAATATTTGGGGTGTCCACGTCAGGCTGGAAGCTACCAGGAGGTTGGAGGTAGAGGGGGGTGGAAACATGAAGCTTTTACCTAAGTAGAATTTGAAAGTTTATTTCCATGGCTATTAAGGATTCCAAGGATAAACTGTAAACAGCATGAAAAAGATGCAAGTATTTTATGCCATCAGGTATGCAAATGAGGGCAGTGCATAGAATGGGAAATGGTGAAATTCTTCGCAGAACACCAGGAAACAGCTTTCGGAATAACCTTCTTCTCAAATACTTGTTCTTTGACTTCTTTAATAAGATTACATCCTGTGGGCACCTTTCAGATTCCACTTTGTGTATTGTCTTCCTTGGTTCCTGTTCCATCACATCACTTCTGAAAGTTTTAGAATTCCTCTTCTGTTTCTCTGCTTTTCTTTCTTCACTCAAATCCTTATCCCTGCCTTGTCATGACAGTGACTAACACCTGCCTGTCAGAGGCAGTGCATTCCCAGTTCTGACCTCTCTCTGAGCCCCCAGGCCCCCAGTGGATATTGTCACTTAAATTTTCCCCACCCCATCACTTCAAATGTTAACCTATCAGGAACTTGCTAGCTGGGCGACCTTGGGTAGGATAAATAATAACTCAAGGCTTCAGTTTCTTCATTTATGAAACAGCAAAATAGCACCTTCCTTCTAGGACTATCTTGAAGGTTAAATGAGACCTACATAAAAAAATGAAAAAAATGAGACATGTATGAGTGCCTAGCACAGTAGCTAATGTATTGCTGTTTTTGTTTTTGACCCAGAATCATGTACTACCCTTTGTGACCCCATGGACCGTATGTAGCCCACCAGACTTCTCTGTCCATAGGACTTCCCAGGCAGGAATACTGGAATGGGTTGCCATTTCCTTTTTCAAGGGGTCTTCCTGTGTTGGCTGGCGGTTTCTTTACCACTGAGCCACCTGGGAAGCCAGCTAATGCATAGTAAGTACTTAATCCATGTTAGCAGAATGATTCTCACTAGCCAAGATAGGGAAACAAACTTTGTGTCTGTTGATGGATTAATGGATAAACAAAATGTGATATATATATTATTGTCATAATAAAGAAGATCCTGCCACTTGCAACTATATGGTTGAAACTGGAAGGCAATTTGCTATATAAATAAGCCAGACACAGAAAGACAAATACTGTATAATCTCACCTTCATAGAAGCGGAGAATAGAACAATGGTTGCCAAGGCCTGGGTGCCATGGGAAGTGGGGAGATATTGGCCAAATGGTATAAACTTTTAGCTATAAGATGAGTGAATTCTGGGGATCTAATGTACAGCATGGTGATTATAGTTGACAATACTGTATTTTATAGTGAAATTTGCAAAGTGAGTAGATTGTAAATGTTTTCACCACACATGCCTAAAAAGGTAATTGTGCTAATGTTAGTGGTTTTAGCTAGCTTGACTGTGGTACTCATTTCACAATGTATACATGTATCATGTCATCATGTTGTACACTTTATGTTTAATTTTTATTTGTCAGTTATACCTCAATAAGTTGAGGGGGGAATTAAAAATAAATGCCAGCTGAAAATACACCAAATACAAACACTCCTCCTCCTTGACCACACAGAGTGTAAAGTGATGGCAGGAGACTTCCCTGTCTCATTAACTAGTCCCCGAACGCTGACAGAGTAGGAGCTTCAATAAATCTTTTGGAATGAGTAAATGTTAGTTACGCCTCACCTTTGTGGTCACCTCTGTGATTCTTCCTCTTTTAGATTCGTTCAATTAGTACTTATAACCTTTACCCTGAACTAAGTCACCGACCATGGGCAGGACCGTGGCAGCCCCACATCTAACCCAATGCTGCAACTTGCTCCCTGCCTCAGGGCTGATGTGCGGCTTGAGAGTTCTCCGACCCAACGCGGATATCTTCTGAGGACACCTGAGATAAGAAAATTTACATAGAGACTGGGAATGAGAGAGTCGCTGCTGGTTTTTTCGCTTGACTAGATGTGAAGTATGACCCAAAAACCTGGTGAGAAGTTCCCCGTGGTCTGACCACAGACCTTGTGACCTACACTTTCTTAACCCATAGGATCAGCACACAGGGCCTACTGATGTAAATAACACTGAGCTTCATTTCCCAGGTAATTTCTTCAAAATCTTTCAAATTATTGCTCAAACTTTTATGTCATTTTCCCCCCCGAAATATGCATTTGAGGTTAGCATAAGTCAAATTTAAATAAAATTATCTAATTTTCATCATGTTAAGAGATGTCGAACACCTCCTTCCCTTCTCTGAACAGCTGTTGGGAGAGTTGTGAGGAATTTATTGATATTTATCGAGTTCCTTTAATGTCCCTGACTCTGGGTATAGATTTCCTTCTATCTTCACAGGACTTATTTTCCTATTGAGGGACAGAGCTCAGAGTGGTTAAATAAATTGCTTAATATTATGTAACTAGAAAACTGTGCTGGCATATGAAGCCAGGTCTGTTTACTCTGGGGCAGACTGATTGCAAAAACAGCTGGTAGTCTCCATTCTTGTTTCCATATCCTTTGCAATGTGAATTAGCTCCACCCATCAAGAATGGGGCCTTGTTGCCCCAACCGCTTGAATCAGGGCTGGCCCAGTGACTGGTTTAACCAGTGGGGAAGAGGAAGAGTGGTAGGCCAGTTCTGAGGCTAGACCTTAGGGGCCGTGCCCCCACTGGCTCTGTCTCTCGGTACCCTTCATCACTGCAAGCATGAGCCTGAGCTAACCTGTTGGGAGATGAGCGAACACATGGGAGCAAGCTCAGTCAGTTCAGTCACCCCAGCGGAGGCCCCAGACATCAGGAGAGCCAAGCCAAGATTAGCAAAGTTGGCTGCTAGCCCCACAGCAGGCTCTGGATGCACCAGTGAGCCCATCTAGACCAGCTTAGATCAGTAGAACTGCCCAGCCAACCTACACAGGCTCAAAGATAAAGGTTTCCTATGGTAGCCACTGCGGGGTTTGTGGTGGTTTGTCATGCAGCATCATTTAATCAAGAGATAAGTAATATAAATTCACAACACCTGCAGATCTTGTATTTACCTTGTAATAGTATAAAAGTTTTTGCAAACATGTCTATCAGAAGTCTTTCTTCCCCAGTGTTTATCATGCTATTATGCTCTTTTCAATGACTCAAGAGAGGGAAAAACCCTGTTGTGAGCAATATACTAGAAAAAAGAAAGTATTTGTGTTTAATGGGCCAATTTAATGAGCGATCGAATGGCAAACTGAACTACAGTGTGTGTCTCTTCATTTCTGTCATCAGACAAATCCAGCATAAACAAATCAACCAGTGTGTTTGAGTGTTTAGGTTGTGCGTGGTATGGTACAATAGTATTTTAAGACAGGGTTCCTGTCATCAAGGAATTTACAATCTAGTTGAAGTAGAAATGCAAATGAGAGAAACTGAATAACAAGAAGAGATTTCAAAACACTATCACCACAGCTTACCCCTTCAGAAAGATAAGGTGCATGATCATTTTGGTAAAGGAGGTCAATATTTGCTCTAACTCAGATGTTGCTATTCAGTCACTAGGCTGTGTCTGACTCTGCTAGAAGTTAAAGGAGAATCTAAATGCTTGAGACAGTAACTAGGTAAATGGGGACTTTACAGGTGGTTCTGGAACTCCTTGGAGCAAGTCAGTAAGCAGATAGGGAGGCCCTCATGGTAGGGTGAAACTGCTGGTAATAATATTAGCAGTGAGAAAGTGCAAGGTGTGTTTGGCAGTGAGTAAATAAGTCTTTTTGATGAGAACAGGGAAAATCAATAGGACAAGTGACTGATTAGATAGGGAGTGAACGAGACAGAACGAGCACATTTGTCTCCAGCTGGGAGGACGGTGATCATTAACAGAGAGGGGTTAAGAGGTAGCAAGCAGTTGGTGAACAAGTCAGTATACATGTGGAGCTTGGGGTGAGTGTGAAATACCCATCAGGCTGCTGGAAATTTAGGGCAGGGGCCAAGAGAAAAGGCCAAAGTGAGAGATAAGCTTGAAAATCTTCAGTGCAAGAGAGCTGAGGTGAAACCAGAGCAAAAGGACAAGGCCTGGACCTTGGGGAATGCCCGCAATGTCTAGTAGACGAGATAAGGAGGACGCGTGGCTGACAGCTGAGCAGGAGGGGCGAGTGCTACGTGAGTCACAGAAGAGTGATGACCATTCACGGCTAAGAGAGGGGCACAGCAGCAGAGCAGAAACTTTCTCTTTCAGGAGAAGAGTGAGTGAAAATAAGCAGGACCTGCTCCCAGATGGCTCCTGGAAGTCATTTGAAGAGGCGCGTGGTTCCAGCTAGACAGCTCACCTGCTAACATCAGAAACACAGTGAAGACCAATTAGACTTTAATTGCCCCCCCCAAAAAAAAGAATCAGCCAGTTTTGTTTGGGGCTGATTTACCCTTTTTGACTCTCTCTGTTGATCTTAATGGATTAATTAGCAAGTTCCTGCATCACCTTTCTTCATTTTGATAAATTCAGAAAGTGAAAATTGAACAAAATATTTGATGAGGATAAAGCCAACCCAAATAGATAAGGCATCAAGGTAAACAGAGTGGCCACATCCCCTTTTAGTTTATATGCTAAAATATACCTGAAGTGTTACGTAAATTAACATGTACTGACTGGGTGCTGCTGTTTCTGGTTTTTCATCAGAGACACATCATTATGAACTAGTCTCATGATTATAGATGATGCCATGATAGCATCATTAAGTGAAGAAAATGCAATTCATCCCAATCACTGCAAGAATCACTCAAAGAGTTTCTAGCAGTATGAATAATAGTCATTGGTTATATTTTATTTCAGTAGAATGTGAAGACTAGAAAAGCACAAAGTGAAAAAAAAGACCACCTTGGTTTTTATACGTTTGTTAAAAGGAGCCAAAAGTCTGCCAGCAAACTGCTTTCCAGTTGCTTCGAGTATTTCCAACCAATGTGAAGGTTAGTTGAAGGCAGTGTACTTATAAGCAGACTCATCATCGTTAAGCTGGTGTATACCTGCTCCAAGTGTTATGCTCCAGAAAAACTGCAAGAAGGAACAGGTACGTTAATAATCTTTCAAAATGATCCAGAATCCTAAATTTGAGAATCATGACCTAGGTATTCTAGGGAGACCCAAGGATAGTTGGAAAGGGGTAAGGCATCCCAGTGGACTGAACCCTCTTTCCCTTTTCTGCCTCTTTAAGTAAAATAGTTCTCCTTTATGGTTTTATTGAATTGGGCTTCCAATTCATGCCATTCATCAAGCCAGAAATCTAAGTTTTCTCTTAGAAGTCTTAGGTAATCTTACCTCCCACATCAATCCATCTGTAAGTCCTATCAATTATCTCATCAAAATATAGCTCAAAATCTGCCTCCCTTTTCTCCATTTGCACTGCCAACACCCTGATCCAGTCTGCCATTTTCTCTTGCTTACGCCTGCTATAGCATCCTAATCCATCTACTTGTTTCTGCCCTAAGCCTCTGCCAATCAGTCCATTCTCATGAGAATACAAAGAAAGTTTTTCCTGAAACTTAAATTAGGACTTCCCTGGTGGTCCAGTGGGTTTAGAATCCGCTGGTCAACGTCTCAGGCCATGGGTTCCATCCCTGGTCTGGGAAGATCCCTCATGCTGCAGGGCAGCTAAGCCGGTGTGCCGCGACTACTGAGTCTATCTGCTGCAACTTCTGAGGCCCACACGCCTAGAACCCACGCTGTGCAACAAGAGAAGCCACCAGTGAGAGGCTGGCCCATTGCAGCTAGAGAGTAACCCCCACTTGCCGCAACTAGAGAAAGCCGGCACACAGCAGTGAAGATCCAGCACAACCCCCCCCCAAAAAAACAACAAACTTAAATTAGATCACATTGCCTCGCGGCTTAAAACTTTTCTGTGGTTCCCAAAGTACCAGTCTGGGCTCCTCTGACCACAGTCCATAAGTGTGCCATGTCTCTGCATCCTCTTGTGCCACATTCCCCATGTCTCTCTTTTTTTTTTATTTTTAGCATCAAGCCAAGGAGGCAGAGGCCTTTGCTTTTGTCTTTTCCTCTTGCCTGGAAAGCTCTTCATCATTTTTTGCAAAGACCTCAGCTTCAATATCCTCTCCCCAGAGGTCTTATCCCCTCCCCAGACCATTCTAACTTAAACTCAATCTCCCTCCTCCATTATTTTCCATCTTAGCATTTTTTCCCCCTTCATAATTTTTTTTTGCAACTTTTTGTTGCTGTTTGCTTTCATTTTGTTTGACCCTCAACTAAAAGCACAATGAGAATAGGAACTACACCCGTTGTGTTCACCACCATGCCTGTAAACCTAGCATGGTGCTTGGCATATATTAGGAACTCAGTTATTGGATGAATCAATGGTTAAAAGGAGTCAAAGTTTTCAAGGTGTGGAGTCCTTGAGACAGAGAAGTTAGGCATTTTGGATGGGGTGACAGTGTGCCTTCAGGAATTAGACTTCATTCCAGAGTTGTGTTGATGACTGGTGATCTGAAACTCTCAAGCCCCTGCTCTTCCAGCCTAGTAGAGCTAGATCATGTTGTCACTAGGAAAGTTTTGTGAAGCTAAGAGGTTGCTTTGCCCCATTGAAGAGAGATGTATTCTTGTTTATCTGTATGTTTGAACGTGTCAAAGTAAGAAATAAGAGTTGCGGCTTTTTGAGGGAGAATGCCAGTTGATTATACAACATGCATTATTAATATTTGTTATGGTTATATTAAAACTCATACAAAGCCCATGTAATTTCGTTTTCAGAGTTTAGGCTTCTGGCCAAGAACATTATGACAGTCTAGTTTGGTGTTAGCATCATCTGGAGAGGGTCTAAGGCAGGGTTATTGAATTAGATTTGGCTGCTTGCTAGCAGCACATTGCATTTCCCATCCCCGATGGAGGTGGATGTGGGAGAGGAGGGGGCGGTGTTGTGCTAGGAGGGTGGGAGTGGGTGAGGATGATGAGAACTACCTCTCAGCTCCCTTCCAACTGCTTCTGATTCTTCCATTCCAGCTGAGCCAAGTCAGCCTAGCTAAACAGTTATGGAGGGCTTTCTGCGTGCCAGACACTGAGCTGGGATCATGACCGTGAACAATGTGGACACCCACTCTGCCCTAACAGAATCTGGAGATGGTTGATGGGAGGTGAGCACGACTTGGCAAAACCAGATGGTGACATCAGTCAGTACTTGGCTGTCCTCTTGGAATGTCAGTTTGGAACAAGAATTAGCTGTGTAGTGAACAATAAAAAAAAATAGCACTTTCTTGAGTGGTATAAAATATTTTAATCCTCACTTCCATGAAATGACCATCAGATGCATTTGAAATGGCCTCAGAATTTGAAGTGTCAGCTGCCTTCACTTGGATGTTCCTTCATCCCCTCATTTGTTGAAGCTCTTTCACCATAGCTACATGTTTATTGTATTTCCTGGGTGACACTGAGCCATTTTTTCTTAATTTAATAGTAAAATCCGTATGCACTTCTCTTATTAGATTTATGAAATAATAGAATGTCTGACTTGCCCAGAATTTCATGACATGCAATCCTGCAGCTGTTTTCCAGTATCCTGTTGTGTTTACAGTTACTTACTCACATTTGATGGAAACACCATGGTGCCAATTTGTAACCCATGGCAGCCAGAGTAGTGCATCTTTCATTTTCTCATTAGCCCCTCTGCAATAATCATCATTTTCCATATTAGGTAGTATATTCATTGTTAGTATAAATCATACTTTTCTGAATTGTCTCAGCACCAACATTGCCAAGTAGCTGGTTCTTTTCACACCTACATTTTTTAAGCAAAATATTTACTTATTTATTTGGCTGCACCAGGTATTTGTTGCAGCCTGCAAACTCCTAGTTTCGGCATGTGGGATCTAGTCCCCAGACCCGAATCGAGCTCGGGTCCCTCGGCATTGGGAGCGCAGAGTCTTAGCCACTGACCACCAGGGAAATTCGACACCCACCTTTTATTTAAAGTTGACAATAGTTGTCTCACTAGTTGCCAGATGGTTCCTCCACTTTTTTCAGCTATTTTATGACTTAGTGGAAAAAAAAAATTATGGATTATGTGATGATGTTGGGCAAGTCATTAACTTCTCTGGGCCTGCTATTTCATCTGTAAAACTGAAGGATTTAATTAGGTTAGAGGTTAAGTTACTGGACAGTAGGCAAATTTAGCTCTCAGAAGGCTTGAAATGGCCTTCACAACATTTAGATTAATTCATTGACAGCTGTCTAAAATTGGGAGATTTCCTATAAAACTCCAGATTTCTAGCTTCTGTTTGAAAGATCAATATCTGAATTCCCTTGAAATATCTGGCTGCAGAGACTCCCTGCCCCTGTCTCAAATCCTCACATTCACTAATGACAAGGGAGGAAGACACTGCTAGCCCCTTGCATTTCTTTTCTGAGGGCACCTGAAGATGGTTACACCCCATGCCCTGTTCCTGCTGAAATCTAACAGGAGACTTAGAAGAACCAGGCTTAGAAAGGGAAGCTCTCCTGATGGTCTAGAAAATTCTAGACAATTTTGAGGAAAGAGAAACAGAGACCTCACCTATATGATAGCCTTTGGCCACTGTTCATATTGTGATCTTGCATTGCTCAATGTTTATCATGGCTCTGGTTGAATGCATTTATTTTAAAAAATATTTGGGGTGGGAGGAGGTAGGGTAGAGAAACTGCTGCCAGTGCAGGAGACACAAGAGACATGGGTTCGAGCCCTGGGTACACACACACACACACACACACACACACACACACACACACACACACAC